>LPNX010614668.1:100630-128468 GCA_001517045.1 Pseudotsuga menziesii
GCAACTCCGCTGGGGAAGCCTAGTCTGCTTTAGGTGTTTTTCTGTCTTCCTGACCAGTGTTTGCTTGAAGTCTGCTTGTGATTTTTATCCTACTTCTTAATTTCTTCAGCATTTGAAAGTCTTGGGTCTTTTTTCTCTGTTTTTGAGAAATTTTTATACCCATTCGCGGGTTGCCCTTCTGGACAGTCGCGAATTTTGAGTTGCATTCGCGGGTTGTTTTATTGAACAGTCACGAATCATTCGCGACTTGCACTGCTACACAGTCGTGAGTACTCCTGGAAACTAGGATTTTTGGTGTGAAAGTTGCTTGTTCTTTTTCTGTTACAAGTCCTATTTTCTGAGAAGATTTTCTTTAAGAGTGTTGTAAAGTTGTTTTCAATGTCTCAGGTGATCACATCTTGAGTACTTTTGAAAGCCATTGAGTTCTTTCTTACTTGTTCTATTTACTGTTTGCATCTTGAAGTTTCCTGGCCTGTTTGGGTTGTTGGTAAGAGTACCTGAGTCTAGATCAGTGATCAGAGTCTTAGACTCTGTCTTTCTAGTCTGCTTTCTATCAGTTATTGGTGTACACTTGCCTGTTTAAAGTCTGCTTTGATTTTGTGTCAATGCTTGCACCCAAGCTAGGGTCCTGGCCTGCTTTTCTTGCTGGTCTCTTGGTCCTGTGTGCCTGTTTACTTCAGTTTGTAGTTTTTATACAGTTCATAAGTGTCAAGTTTACTCAAGTAGTGCATTGTAGATGCATAGTACTTTTTTTTGAGCATTTTTTAAAGTGAAAAACAAAACATAGTTAATATTTTGCATTGTAACTTTTGCATAAAGTAGTGTTTGTTTCAGTTTAAAAAATATTATCTCAGAAAAATACAAAAATATAGGCTAGTTTCTCTTATTAAGTGTTGTTAATTCATCAATACATATTTGAAAAAATGAAAAGAAGTTTATTTTATAGTGTTAGTTTTCTTTAGATGCACTTTTACTTTCATTTATTTTCTGCTAAGTCAAAACACCATACAGTCCATCACTTCCACTTCCTTTGAGTAAAGAACAGCCCTTAAAATTAACGCATAAAATTAAAATTTATTAGTAATTTTTTATTTTTAGGGCCTTTCACCTACTAGCTTAGGCTAGATTTGTGCGCTAGGGAGTGTAAACTTCCCACAAATTATAAACTCAGACGTATTGGACCATTCATTAGGTAAATCCTTGGTTCTACCACTGTATCTGGGAAGCTCCTCTCAAACGGGAGTTAAGCACTAGGCCGCGTGGAGGCTTGGACAAAGGGGATAACCCCCTGAATCCTTGTCAAAACGTAACCCAGGACTTTTACGCATCTGGGGATTCTGTCCTAGACAGAGTTTTGGGCTCAACTACCCTGCCCATGCGTACGAGTTCGGCTTGTGACTGTCCCCCCAGACAGTAGGTATTGTTAAGGTAGCCTTAGTCTCTTGTCTTTTTAGGGCTCATACCCAGGTCAACCGGAAGGTTATTTTTGGTTCACCTTGAATGGACTTGGAAGATAACCCTTGTGGAAAGTGTAGGAGGGCAGTTGGGTGATTCCTCCGCTTGTGCCTAAGAACCCCTCAAGGACGCCAAGTAACTGTTCATCAGCTTTCTTCAGGAAAGCATATCTTTATAGCCTGTTTTGATTGCTTGAGACTCTAGGATGTTTTTAGTGTATGCTCTATGGATCAGCTTGTGTTTAGTTGGCCTTAGGGTGTGATTATTTAAATTCTTAATTCTGGAGGACCAACTTGTTAGAAGGTCAAGAAGGTTGAGAAACCTTCCTCCTCTCTCACCACTGGAACCTCCACCTTTACCCCAAAGCCAGAGATTAAGCACAGGTGGTTCTTTTGAACCAGTAGGAGTAACTGAGGTTCTTGGTGAATCGGAATTAATAGCTAACCGCTTTGACTTGGACACAATTGAGATAGAATAATTGCAAGCTGACGAGTTTGCAAGAAATTATAATACCCCCTTGACTGATTTGAACGATCCAGTGATCGTGCAGGTTAGGCCTTTTAATTCACCAGTGCTAGGTGTACCTATAGGTAGATCTATGTCTTCTGAGGGAGAAAGTTCATTTGTTTTCACCTCAACCCTTCCGGTTGAAGGGGTACTACCTCCCCCGGTTAGTACCCCTAGATCTAGTTTACCTTCCACACCCTTAACTCCAGCAAGCCAGGTGGTCCAACCACCGGTTTACTCGAACATAGGAAGTATGTCTGGTGATATGGCTACTGGGATTCCTAGTATGCCTACAATTCCTTCTTCCTTCCCTTACACTACCCACAGTGGTCCGGTGGGATCCTCGGCCTTTGTCCAAGGATTCCCCTGGAATGGGGGGCACATACCCCCATCCAGTCCATATGTAGGTCCACCTCCCTCCTATGTAGGAGTGCAGTTTGGTAGCAACACCTCTTACGGGAAAAGCTACCAAACAACTATTTCGGTCCCATACACGATCTCTCCCTTCTCTTTGTTTAGTGGATGGATACCTGCTCCAGTCTTTCAGACCCCAACTTCTATGGAGACGGCCCGAACCACTTACAATGCACCTCCCACCCAAAATCCGGTGGCTTATGGATGGAATCTGTTCCAAAGAAACCTTCCCACTTCACAACTGGTGTCTGGGGGCAACCCCACCTTTACCTATGGGAATTTAGGGGCTGGACCCTCTAATCCCCAAGCTGGCACATCTAGTGCACTGGTTAGGCCCAAACTTCCTTTTCTGGCAACTTTGAACTTGCCAGACTTATCAAAATTGATGAATGATCCGGTGAGGCATGACCCTCTGTGGCCACCTGTTCCCACCAAACTGCCCTCAGACATCCCTAAGTTCAAAGGTAAGGCTGGTGAAGATCCTGGGGCACATGCCACCACCTTCCATCTATGGTGTTCTTCCAACTCATTGAATGAAGATTCAGTGAGATTGAGGTTGTTCCAGAGGACCTTGACAGGCACTGCGGAAAAATGGTACATTGAGCTGCCTTCTGCTGCTTTTAGTAGCTTCTGGGACCTAGCTAGTGCTTTCCTTAGTCACTTTCAGCTTCCGGTTCGTTACGATTTCGGAACGGATTTGTTGTCCACTTTTAGACAAAACAAGGCAACCCACATCTCGGATCATATCCAAGAGTGGAGGAGGCGAAAGATCCTAATCAAAGCTACCATCCCTCCTGAGTTTCTATTAGAATGGTTCCTTAAATCTTTATTGCCCTATATATCTAAGGATGTTTCCACATCAGGAGTGACTAGTGAGGAAGAAGCCATACTCAGGGCCCAGCAGTTGGACTTGATTTATTCACAGTCTGGTATTTTATATGAAATCATCCCTGAGGCACCTAGGCCTTCACATGAGGCCGAGAAACCCAAGCCTGGACCCCATGCCGATGGTGTGGTTGGGTCCGTAAACTCTCCCACTGTAGAGTCTTTGACAAAACAACTTCACTAATTGTCTGTCAAACAGTCTACGGTGGAGGCAAAGGCTGTCCCCTCCTCCCAAAGTGCAAATGTTTTTGCACAAACCTCTTCGAAGGGAAATCAGCAGCCCGGCGGGAAGAAGAAGAAAGGAAAAAAGGGAGAGGGAAACCAAAATCAAAACAAGCCAAAGCTCGTGAAGAATGCTGATGGGGACAAAAAGGAAAAGAAGAAAGTCAAGTTCCCTTGTAAGTTGTGCCAAGGGCACCATCTTACTCATCTTTGTCCCCTCATGGAACAAGCTCAGAAGCTGTTACAAATGCAACTGCTGGCTGTCCTGAAGGATCCATTTCCCCAAGGACAGAATTCTGCTTCAGCTTCTACCGTAGCAGGGGGCAGTCAAACTGCTCCTAACCCTAATTATATCAACATGGTCAGATCTTCAACTTTGTTACAAACCAGGAACAAGAACTATGAGAAATAGACCGATGAGAAGGGTAAAGCTGTAGTTGAATCTTCCAACCCTCTCACTATAGAGAAACATGCGGAAATAATGCCAAAGATACCCAAAGGTATCTTTAAGAAGACTTTGCATAACCCAAATGCCCGAGCCGCTTCTAAATACTCAGTGGTTGAAGACTTGGCCTAGACTCCTTGTGCAATGTCAGCTTTGGAGGTGCTACAGAGTTGTCTCGCTCAGCGGAATGCCCTCTTAGCAGCTCTAGGTAGCATGGACTCTTCGAGTCTCTTAGAGAAATTTAATCTCTCTGATGTCAAAATTCGCCTCCCTTATCATGTAGCTTTATCGATAGATGTTGTCCATGGTGGTAAGACCATTGGACGAGCGGTTGTTGATGAGGGAGCCTCTACTTGTGTTATGTCCTTGGCTTGTTGGAAAGCTCTCGGATCCCCAGAGCTGGTCCCATCAACCACTTTACTTACTGCTTTTGATGGAAGGTCTTTCCGTCCACATGGTATCCTACCAGCTTTCGAGATTAAGTTGGTTGGCAAAGCAGTCTCTGTTGAAGTCGAAGTGATTGATGCTCCATTGGAATACAATTTGCTTCTAGGTAGGAATTGGATTTATGCAATGTCTGTTGTTGCATCTGTTGTCTTTCATGTCGTGGTTTTTCCACATGAGGGCAAGCTGGTCACTGTTGACCAACTTGATTTTACTCGTAAAGGCCGCTTAGAGTCTAAAGATTCCACTGTGGCATTGGTTGATCAGGCCAAACCTGATGCACAGAGCTTGGGGGCTGGACTGTACGCATCATTGATGGGCACATTCGATATTCTAGCTCCAGTCCTTTATCTCGGTTCTACTACTGTAGGGAAGTCCATTGATTCGGTGGTCGATAGGACTGATCCTTGGGTCCTCCCAACCCCTCAGGAACCGGAAGTGCCCTTGTCTACAATGGAAGTGGCGTATCAAGCTATTACCCAAACCACTGTAGATCCCATTCCAGATCCTCTTACAGTCTCGGAGGATCTAGAAGAAGTTTATATGCCTGCATGGGCAGAAAACTCTTTACATTCCATAGATTGCTTAGACATTGTTTTACCTTCAGATGAAGCTATTCTGGAAGCTATGTGTTCACGTGATAAGATATGTGAGGATCTTCATCACCGATCTTATTTCCTTCCAGAGCTAAGCAAGATAGAAAACCAAGAGTTTCATGTGAGACTGTCGGATGATGTTGATACACCTGTAAACCCTCTACCTAGGGAAGGAGTGTTTGCCGAGGGGAATATGGCAAACATTTCCGCTACTATACCGATCAACATCTCTGTAAATCCAGATGTCGTCGAAAATATCTATATAGGTGCAAACTGCTCTCCGGAGGAGATTTCCATTTATACTGCCCTTTTCAAGGAATTCCGCGATATCTTTGCCTGGTCATATGAGGAGATGCCAGGCACTGATCCATCTATTGTTCAACATGATATCCCAACCTATCCTGATGCTAAGCCGGTTCGGCAAAAATTAGGCCCCGTGAACCCGCGTAAAGCGGCGGCTGTGAAGGCAGAGGTAGAAAAGCTGTTGAAAGTAGGTTTTATATATCCCGTTTCTTTGACTGAGTGGGTGTCCAACCCAGTTCCTGTTGATAAAAAGCAAGGGGCTATTCGTGTTTGTACGGACTTTCGAGACCTTAACAAAGCCTGTCCCAAGCACAACTACCCTACACCATTTATTGATCAAATCATAGATGCATGTGCAGGTAGTGAGGTATTCTCATTTATGGATGGTTTCTCCGGCTACAATCAAATCCAAATCAAACCGGAAGACCAGCATAAAACTGCTTTTATTTTCCCTTGGGGTACATTCACTTATAGAAAAATGCCCTTTGGATTGAAAAATGCAGGGGCAACCTTTCAACGAGCCATGAACTTTGCTTTTCACGATATAAAAGCCATTGTCGAGCCCTACCTTGATGATTTGCCTGCTCATTCTCGCAAGAGGATCCAGCATCCAGATCATTTACGGTTAATTTTTGAGAGATACAGATACTATAAAATTTGCTTGAATCCCCACAAGTGTGTTTTCTGCGTCGAATCAGGTAGATTGCTTGGATTCATTGTCTCTAGTAGGGGCATACAGGTGGATCCGTTAAAAGTCGAGGCCATTGTAGATCTGCCTCCTCCTCGTTCACTTAGGCAACTTCAGAGTCTACAAGGAAAGTCTAACTTCCTTCAACGTTTTATCGTTAATTATGCCAAGATCACAAAAGGTTTCATGCGCCTGCTTAAACAGGACACCCCATTTGTATGGGATGAAACTGCACAACTCGCGTTCGAGGCATTAAAGAAATCCTTGTTGTCGGCTCCTTTATTACGCCCACCAGATTACTCTAGGGATTTTTTATTATATCTGGCCGCGTTGGAGTCTACCATTGGGGTAGTGCTAGTTCAGGAGGATGACAAGCTCGTTGATCATGTTGTCTATTATCTTAGTCGCGCTCTGGTTGGGCTTGAGCTTAAGTACTCCCACGTCGAGAAGTTAGCCTTAGCGGCTGTTTATGCTGTACAGAGGTTACGGCACTACATCTTACTGAGGACCACTACCGTAGTGGCGGATGTAAACCCTTTCCAATATGTTTTATCCCAACGGATTGTTGGGGGGGAATTCAACAAGTGGATAGTCATTCTTCAAGAGTTTGACTTGGTTTTCCAATTCGCTAAATCCAAAAAATCCTTAGTTTTTGCGGAGCTAATAGCAGAATTCCCTACGGAAGAAGATGTAGTGATTCAAGATGACTCATTCCCAGATGAGCACATCTTCCTTATATCAACCTCTGATCCTTGGTATGGAGATATTCTCATATATCTCCAGACTTTGAAGTATCCTACCGCTTACTCTAGGGAAGACCGACGCAAGTTAAGTCTTCATGCTAAAAACTGCCTCATAATAGGAGATACATTATATCGAAGAGGGGTAGATTCTGTCTTGCATCGCTGCCTTACTCATGACGAAGCGGAGATTGTCCTAAATGATTCCCATAGTGGAGCGTGTGGGGGTCATTTATCTGGGTTAGCAACGGCCCAAAAGATATTACGTGCCGGGTATTTCTGGCCCACCATCTTTAAAGATTGTGTGGAAGCTGTAAAATGCTGTCATCCATGTCAGCTATACACTAGAAAAATGCGGTCACATCCTTCTCCCTTGTCTCCCCTCCTCTCGGTAGGCCCCTTCATGAAGTGGGGGATCGATTATATGACATGCAACCCAGCCTCGGCTGGGAGGCACAAATACATCATTGTCGCTGACGACTATTTCACAAAATGGGCAGAGGAAATGCCTACCTTCAAAGACAATGGGGAAACGACAGCTTACTTCGTATTTAATCAGATTATTGCTAGGTTTGGTATTCCCAAAGTGATTGTCACTGACCATGGCAGTCATTTCCAAAATCACATGATGACAGAGCTGACCACCATGCTCGGATTTCGACAAGAACACTCTTCTCCTTATTATCCACAAGCAAATGGTCAGGTTGAGATTGTAAACAAAAATTTAAAAACTATACTTAAACGTACTATTGATACAGCCCGTTCAAATTGGCACATCATGTTATATCCTACTCTTTGGGCTTATCGAACCAATGTCAAAACTGCTACGGGTTTTTCCCCCTTCCAACTCGTTCATGGGGTGGAAGCTATTACGCCGATTGAATGCGAAATCCCATCCTTGCAGATAGCTATTCATGTGCTACCTGACACAACTGAGCTTGAGGAACAGTTGCTCCATTTAGAACACCTTGATGAACAACATAGAGATGCATTGACTGCAAATCAAGCTCATAAGAATAGGGTTAAATCGCAATATGATAAAACGGTCAAACCTCGGGTTTTCTCTGAGGGGGAACTTGTCTTGCTCTGGGATCAAGATAAAGAACCCCTGGGGGCAGGAAAATTCAAGGCTATGTGGTTGGGACCCTGTGTTGTGTCTAAAGTTTTGAGTAAAGGCGCATATGAATTAGTAGATTATGATGGTAATAAGCTGCCTGAGCCTAGAAATGGGCTCTACCTGAAGAAGTACTATGCCTAGGCTTAGCACTTTTTCTTGTATATTAATGTATGTATTTTTATGTACATTAGGTTGTCAGTTTCGTTTTTTATATACTATCTGCTGGTTGTTGCAGATGTCTTCCGAGATGTATGTAGGTTTTGCTGATGGCACCAGCCGTCACACTTGTAACCTAGCTTCGGCAGCATGGGTTATCTACTCCCCCTCAGGACAGCTTGTTGCCGTGGGTGGCGCTTGTCTAGGTCTTGCTTCCAATAATGTTGCTGAGTATAGGGCTGCCATTGAGCTCCTATGGGATGCCTTGTCACGAGGCATCACCTAGCTTGAAGTCCGTTTGGATTCTCAGTTGGTTGTTTCCCAGCTCAATCGAGCTTACCAGGTGTGTCATCCTACATTGTTAATTCAGTTCATGCAAATACGTTTACTGGAAAGACATTTTGAAGTTATTACTTTTAATCATATTCCACGAAACCAAAATTCATTAACTGATGCATATGCTAACTATATTTTGGACTGGCATCTCACACATATTCCATAAAATATACAGCAAATACATAAGAAACACTTGTAAATAAGATGACAACCAAACACAAATATATATATATATGTAAATATCTGTTCATACATAGGATAGGTCAAGTCTGATCCGTAGATCCCATCATGTACAAAATATACAAAAAGTGGATCAAAATCCATCAAAATGCCTAAAACTAAGCCTGCCCGCCGTGGCCACTGGGACCTCCTTGGTCCCCGTGATCTCTGTGCCCCCTAGCTTCCTCAGCCTCCTCGGCTTCGGAAGCCTCCACTGCATCTCTATATACACATACTGCTCTGGCTACCCGTCTGAAAAGCCGTAGCCAGGCCAGTGGAACCCCAACTACGGACTCCTGCATAGCTATAGGGAGGTGCTCTATCCGTATTGTAGGTACTTGCTCAGTCAGCCTGCCTAGCTTCACCTCGAGTACCATGATCAATCCTGGGTCTCCCCCTGCAACAGAACGTACAAAGGTACGTGGGTTCCCTGCAGGGCGGACTTGTCCAATATCTACATTTTGACACATGAGTAGGGTTCGACTTGTGCATATGTATATATCCTATCATTTGAAAATCCATAAAAATTTGATAATGATAAAAAATAAAAATGACTTACCCATCTCTCCCCATGCTCCTCCTGGAGGGAGGACTAGGTCTGGATCACCTCGGAAATCTAGCCCAGTGTATGGAAACTGCTCCAACGCCAGCACCTGCCGTTCCCACCATGAATAGAAATCATCGTCATACATGCTATGTACAACATCCCCCCCTCCTTGACGGAGGAAGATATCTCCCCACTGGCTCAGCCTCGGCTGCCGTGGATGACGGACCTGTAAGGGTATCGCAGGACTCATAGCTAGCACCCTCTCAAAGAAGAACGCTACCAATATACTAGCATAGCCAAAGTTCTTCCGTCTCCCCCTCCTACAGTCGGATAATTGCCTCCTCATGATGGGGGCAATCCCTGTAGACCAATCAAAGAGTGTGCCTCTAAAGCAGTCCACCGCCACTCTCATCTGAGTCCTGGTGGCCATGTGTAAGCCTACCGACCCTGAAAGTCTCACTATAGTACTAGCCAATACCTATAATGTAAGATCTTGTATATCTGCTATGAGAACGCTGCTGCCCTTCTTTTGAGTACCCGACCTGCAGAATACATCCACATAGTTCTAGACACTCAAGGGGTCCCCACCCCTGCCAGTGCCCTCCAGGTTCACCGGTGCTCCCCGATGTGATAATCCAGTTATGAAGTAGATGTCCTATGTGGTAAGCTCCAAAGTCTCACCCTGGATGTTGAACATCCCTAGGTCATGGTCCCAGTAATGGACTAAGAACTCTAATATGCGGACATTGGCCCGCATAGGTGATGTGCAAAAGAACTTGAGCAGCCCACTATTCCGCAATGCTTGGATGGTAGGCGGGCTTTGGAGAGCCGCTTGGTCCATCATCTCATGTTCCCTCTCCCTCCACTCCAGCACCATGTTTCCCTGACAAATAAACATAGTCTAATTCAGTATTTCACCATAAAAATTTAAAAATTTAAACCATTTTTAAAGCTTTTATCCTTTGCGCAGCATGCACGACTGTCCATTAGGACAAGTCACGAATCATTCGCGACTTTCCTATGCAGCAAGTCGCGCATGAAACGCGTATTCGCGACTTTCATGCATAGCAACCCGTGAATACATTTTATCATTTTTTCTATTTGATGAAATAAACTGAATTGACCATCAATTTTAAAATTTGTTTGGATGAAAATGAAGAGCTCAGGGTGTAGAGTTACCTGAAGCTGACGGATCTGAATTCCAACGGTCCAATTGTCCACGGCAAGCAATCAAAGCTAGAGGGTAAACTTTCCTTTTTTGGATCAAAAAGTGTAAATGGTAAGAAATGATTTGATTTTCAAACTATTAATAGGAAAAATATTTCATAAAATGGGTCTTTCTCTATAGTTTCAAATGTTAATTGATTAATATTACCTCTTTTATGCCTTGGAACAGGTTTACCTACTTTTATAAAGTGTTGATGCTTCTATAGGGTGTTTTTTGCTCATCCCAACACTTGTTGGCATCTTATCACTCCACATTAACCTTAGTACTCAACATTTTTGCCATGGACTATGGTATTTTGAGCCATTAGTCCCTTGTCTCTACCATTGTTCTTCCGTGGCTAGGATCCCTTTTCATGAGTATCATTCTTATATGCCATTTCCATCCTTTGATGCTCATTTTCGTCACTATTTTAGGCCCAGGGGTTTCCTCATAGCTATTTTTCACGCCAAATAGAGCTTCTTATGAATCTCTCTTTACAAGCTTCTTATGAATTTGTCATCGGTGGGGTGATCTCGAGAAAACTGATTTCCTCGTCCAGCCATGCACTGGAGACCCTCCTTCTAGTGCCAAAACTATTTAGGCCTGGAAAATCCCAAGAAACAACAGTAGGGATTCTCCCCAATAAGCATTCCCAATTAGCTCACTATTGTTTGGTATGGCGACTCTGTTCGGTTTTTGATCCAGCTACCGTAGTTCAATTAACGGTTAAATCTCGTTTTACCGGTTGTGGTCGGTCCACCGTTTAAGTGTTTTTTTTAGTTTTTATGTCTATGTATGATATGCAAGTGCCTAATTAAGTGCAATCGATAGAGATAACGAAGAGTTTCACAATGTGATGTGCAGTTTCTTACCTCTCATCTTACCTCTTTCGCTTCTAAATCATAAACAAAGACCAAATTATACTAATGCTAACTAATTCTATATAACCTATCCCTAGGGAGAAATATTGTAGTTAATGATAAGTAATGTACTGTAAAACATGCATTTAGAATATTGCAGATAGTTGTTCATATTTTAGAATACATGAATATAAGTATAAAGATAAACAAAGGCATAGCCCAATGTTAATTAAAACATTCATTACTCAGATATGCTGCGGAAGTTTCATAGAAATAAATAGGAAAACATTCATAACATGAAATAATTCGTAAGTTATAACGATCTCACAATTCATAGCACAAGATGAATCAGAAATAGTTCACATTAAACCAGTCTATGGCAAGCATTTGAGACTCCACAGTGCCTTCTCCAACATAAAATATATATATATTTTATTATAAGAGGAAGTAGTTCTTCTTACAATAACATTTCCAAATGATAGCATGAAAAAAGGTCCTTTCTTACATCTAATTCACCTATATATATACAAACAGCAAAATTCTTGAGATGCCCCACTTTAGCCCTTTGGGATTCCCTTAACTTATCCTTTACAAAAAATTGTCTTCTAGTGCATGAACTTAGAAAAAAGATAAATACAAAATATTGCATAATTTATCAATCGTTTGAAAGAAGCCAACTAAGTGGGCCCAATTTTATCATTTATAAATTTCTTCCAAACATTTGCATCCATTGCTATTGTTTCGAAACCAGAAGGCTCTAGGAATTTGATGGTGATCTCATGTTTAGCAACTTGAGATTTTGTATTCGCCACTTTGGCTGGACTCATGCGAAGTTGATCCTCCAATAAATGACTGCTAACTGTTTCCTATGCTATTATAGTTTTCAGCACCTTCTCATCCAATCCTTTGACCAGCTGAAGACCTTGTTCATCCTCTTGCCATCTTTCCTGCAATTGCTTCAAAAAACCTTCATGATTAGGAAATTCTTCTAACCTTCTCTTAGTAGATGTCTGACAATGATTGTAAGTTATAAGAACTTTTATGTAGAATTCTGCAGAAACACTTTTTGTCTTTCGAACTACCTTTACCAATTCCTCTGCTGCTTTACTCCCCAATTCAATTAGCTCATACTCCAGCTTTACTATCTCTAGGTCCTTTATGGGTGCATCAGCTAGAGGTCCCTTGGTTGTTTCCAACCAAGTCATACGTCCTTGTAGAACCTCCAGTATATCCTGTGTCCTGTCTAAAAAGTAAGAAGATGTACTTACAATTTCTTCCAGCCTTATTTCTACCTGCTGAACCTTCAACATATCTTCTGCCATTTGAAGTTACATCTGATGAATTTTACTTCTAAGTGTGAGAGCATGCTTCTTCAATGGCTCAATATCTGTTTTATGTTCCATAGCTACTTTTAATGAAACTTCCAATGAATCTTTCTAGTTTTCCAATGCTACTACCTGAGTCTTGTAATGCTTGGATTTCCCCTCAGCAGTAGTCTTTTGCATCTCTAGTTCTTCCACTTTATTCTCTAGAATTCCTTTCTCTTTACTCCATTCTTCAACTTATAACTCCCTATATAAAATGGGACTCAAGGATAAAAAACCTTCTTTTTCTCAAATAGGAAGTGGCCAACTCCATCAATGTATAGTTGTATAACTACCTCCTTGTGAATGACAAAATATGTAGCATACTTAGGCAGAAGCGAAGGAGCCCTCAACCCACCAAACATCCTTAAATACAAACCTTCCTCAGTCAAGTAATAGTGCCCGTTATATTGCACGACCTTCATAGCTTCCTTAGACATGAAATTACATTCAACCAAGAAAATCAATGTGTACAATGGCATGACAAAATCTTCACAAATATTCTTCTAGTGATTGTAATACTTGTGAGCCCACAATAATTGGTAGGAAGCATATATAGGGGACCGGTATTTATCCCATTGGCATTTCAATGCTGGGAATGGTTGCATACATAAAATACAATCAATCAAGATTGAACTTATATAAAATTTTGTTTTCTTCTGTGAGACTCCTCCCAGCGCTGCACTTATGCAGGCTGACAAACTATTGGACACTATGTTTGCCCAATTTGACATGGTACCTTGAGTGGCTACAAAAAATATCAATGGTACCCAACCTATTTTGAATTTCTTCACATTGGCCCTCCTGAAAATACCATTTAACATCAGGGATATCAACCTATATGGAGTATGGAGGCTTTCCATTTCATACTCCTTTGAAGGTCTCATACAAAAGTTCTTACCTGGAATCGTCATCCTTTTAACTATTTCTACCACATCTACATTGAGGTCTTTCAACCATCCTTCAGTCAAATATCTCTGTGTTGTTGGAAACTCATAAGCCATGGCTACATAGGCTGGGCTATAGGAAGCATAACCTTTCCCTTCAGTGTTAGCCAATATCATGCTCGTCACATATTCCTTGGGCAGAATCCATCCTATCACCTCTAAACAAGAGAAAATCTCAGGTCGGGTAGCCACCTTCATGATGGATGATCTTTCGATATTGGGATAAATAGGAAAATCCTCGAATCCAGCCTCTGGGACACTCTGATTTGAGATCATTCGGTATATGTCTCCCCATTTATATTCAGGATCAATACCAGTGATGGCTTTGGTGTCTTCGTAAATAACCTCGACTCGGGTTATTATTTCTACCTTTGGTTCCTCCTCAGTTGCTTGTGCCTTCTTTTTCTGCTTTCGAGGCATGTTGTTGTGCAGATGATGGGCTTGTGCTGATCATATATATTAGGTTTAGTCCACTCACACATAGAAAACTATATATTGAAAGAAACAACAAAATTAACCAGAACATTACCAACTCATCAAGATGCATGTTGAACAGATTTTTCTTCTATCAAACAAAATGTGTTTTCTGTATGTGAATCTAAAAAACACTAAGCTCTCAAAGTTAGCTCAGACACAAAAATTATAAGCAAAACCTTCCACTCGGCGACCCTAGGTTGTCACCCTGACCTTATATCTATAGGTAGCAATTCTAACGGCGGGAAAACCCTGAAACCACGGACTGCTAACCCCTAAAACTGTTTTTTTCCTACAACAAAAAAACTCTTCCTCCAGCCACCCACGAAAACCTAACCGCGCTCGACCAACAGCTGCGTGCTTGTCCTAAACTAGTGAAGGGAAAGAGGGAGCGGTGTAGATGGCGAAATGTCATCTGCACCCTTCCCTCTTTCTTCCAACAAATGTCAAAGAATAATTCATGGACAGATGAAATAACAAGCCGGATGAAAATAAACAAGAAAATGGGATGGCTGGTAAAACGACGTCTACAAAACAAACCATGGCGAACCCCAAATGACAATGAAAATACTAATGCATTATGAAAAAAACCCCTATGGGATAAGAAAATGACCTAACCCTATTAAGATGCGATAAAAACAACGTTGAGCAACAGGATTAGAAGAGGATCCTACCTAGAAAACCTTACAGATGACCTAGACGAGTGTTGTTTCCACCAGCAACTGATTTGTTTAGAAAATGACAGCTACACAGCTCCACCCGATGACCAATACGATGAAGAACGACCATATACATGACCTCTACAACTTTATAAGATTGAACGCGACATTGGTTAAGTTTTCAGGCAGGAAAAATAGAAGCGACAAGTAGATATCGAAAAATCACTTACGAGTGTATGTGAAGCATCAGATGTCCTTCGAAGAACGATCCCATTAGGTCAAGCGGAAAACGTCGAAGCACTTAAAACCACCATCAACAGTCCAACCAGATAACACTGCATCGACATCGAACATGACTACGAGAAGGTATCGGTTCAAAATAAAACTCTGTGGTCCTCAACATCAGCCAAGCCAATCACTAAGTTCTTGGATCATTCCAAAAGAAACAGCTGATACAGCGGACATACAATTGACAAAGTTTCGGCGGATACGGAAAAACGATAGACAATTGGAGACCTTACATTGGAATGATTCTGGACTAAGCTTCTGATACATCGGATAAAATATTCTGTTGCATCTAGAAAAAATGATATCCGATACATTAGACAAAGACTTTGGAATGCTTCTGATGAGAACATCGACTATCTAGACAACTGCACACCCGACACATCGAAAAACCTGTCAAGAGTGCATTCGATACAAGCAAACAAACTTTGAATTTTTTCAAACCTTCAAGTCATGGACAAAATTTGGTGAAAAAGATAAAATTTCTAATCCTTCTAAGAAACAAAAAAGATAGGGGGGAGGGGCCCTAAAAATGAATTTTTTTGGGGGGAAACAGTGGCAATTGCAACAATTGGAAACTACCTGGCAGACACAGATCTCTGAACAACTGACCTTTGAGACAACAATTGCTTTAATGGTATCTTATTATATCACTTTATTAGATTTCTTTAAGATGTCTGGATTTTCTAGAATACAAGATTTATGAACTTTAAACATTGATGATGGTCCAAATGGAAAAGGGGAACCAAGATTTCATAGTCTTGATAACTCTTCTGAGGCCAAGATATGAAGTTTATTTTACCTCTGCCTTTGGATAGCTTCCAACTTAGACACCACAGGATTGTTACAGATGGTGAACAGGTATATTCGTTTGTTCCTCATTCCCATGCCATTTTGCATTCTTTTGATGCTTCTAGACTTTTGTCCTTTTGAGTCCTTCCCGGTTGTATTCTTTCTTAATTTTAATTCAGGCCCCTCTATCCATAGTGGCCTTTTGTGTGAGAGATATTTTGATTTCAACTCACGGACGGAGAAGAACTTTTGAGGAATCTTACTCAAATTGATTTTGTTCAATATGTATTTTGATATATGTTTTCTTCTTGGGATATTTTGACTTTTTTTAGCCTTTTGTCTTTCATTTCTAGCATGGGATCATTTAAATATAATACAACTGTTTACCCTTCTTCCTTTCCATGGGTCTTTTGTTGTTAGCCTCCTAGGACAGTCTTTAGTGTGAAGTGAATGGAGCCTCAAAATAGTATTCTAGACTTTTCCGACCTTAGTTATTTTACAGGGATTAAACATGAATTCAGTGTGTTCATAATCTATTCAAACAATATGCTAATCTTAAAGACTCCTTAAACATTATGTATGTGTGAAAAGAAAGCAGTCTTTGGTCAAATATTTTAGTCTATCCAGAACTCTGATGAACTCCAAAACCGAAAGTTGTGCTGATTTATTTAAACATAAGGTAAAGCAAACCAAAATTTACAAGAAATCAAATCTTAAGCAAGTAAAATGTAAATCAAGCGAACTAATCTAAATAAAGCAAAGCAAAAAAAAAAAACCAAACCATTTATTTATGTACAGAAAACTCAAAAAGCATTTAAGAAAAATAAGGTTTGAGAACCAAACCATTTACTGGAAAGTTCTCTTCCCAGCCCTGTAAATCTTGCAATTTGTAAGTTGAGGGGCCTAACTTTTCTGCAATCTGAAAAGAGCCTATCCATAATTGCTGAAACTTAGTATGCTTTCCCTTCTCATCATGCGGGTGATCCCACTTAAGAACTAAATCACCTACTTCAAATTCCCTTTTCCCATCTTTGTGCTTATCAAACCATCTATTGTTCATGATTAAACATTTCTCTTGCTTTGGATCTAGACTCCTCTAACTTAAGCAGATTATGAAGTCGGATTTGAAGAACTTCATTATCAGTTCCTCTAGAGTCTTGGGCTAGTTTGGAAGATGGCAATAGAATATTAGGAGGCAGGATCCTTTACCATAGACGAGAGTGTAGGGTGACACACCTAAGGAATTATTGGGTGTGACTCTATCAGCCCATAGTGCATTAGGAAAAGCTAGATGCCAACTCTTTTGATTTTCTATGACCATTTTCTTCAAAATTCTAATGAGTTTTTTATTGGTAGATTCTTCCAAACCATTTCCTTATGGATAGTAGTTAGCAGAATAGTGTAGCTTAATTCCTTTTTCATTTGCAAATGTATTTAATTTAATAGATGAAAAATATGAAGCATTATAAAAAACTAGGGCAATTGGAACCCCAAACCCGGTCATAATGTGGTTGTGCAAAAAGTCCATAACTGCATCTTCATTCACTTTTCATAATGGAATGGAATCTACCCATCTTGTGAAATAGTCGGTCGCTGTTAGGATCTACTTATGCTACAATGAATAATTTGGATTGATCTCTACGATAACATCAATTCCCCACTGCTCGAATGGTTCTGAAATAATAACTGGTTTCAAAGGTCCTGCTGCCTTGGCTTGTCTCCCACCGCTCCTTTGGCAAGTATCACACTTCCTAACATGAGCGTGAGCATCTTTAAACAAAGTCAGCCAGTACTATCGAGCTCTTAAAATATTGTGTGCTACTGTATCTCTTGAGAAATGACCTCCTGCAGGCCCATCTGCATGTAGTTTTGCTATAACCTTATTTGCATCCTCATGCTCCAAGCATCTAAGAAAAAATCCGTCAATTTTTTTTTCTAAACAGCACTCCATTAATAATCTGATATGAGGTTGATTTTAGATGTAATTCTCTTCTTTGCTTGGGATTCCAATGTTCTGGCAAATATCCTTCTTGAAGATAATGAATTAAATCTCTATACCAGGAGTTTGGAGTTGTGAATAAAGGACATCCATCCACCATGTGTAATTCGGCTTCATTCTCCCAACTGTTATCTTTATTGTTTTGACTCTCAGCCATCAATTTACAAATCCCTTGTCCTTTAACTATGGTTAATGGTTTGAATTCTAGATCATATTCTTGTAAGGCAGTCACCCAATTACCTCTTCTTTCTCCCAATTCTTTTTGTACAAAATGAGATCGTACTATCGAGTGTAGGACTATTACCTTGGTACAGTTCTTAAGTATATATGGTCTGAATTGCTTCACCGCTTTAAAAATTGCATATGCTTGCTTTTCAACTATGGGATAGTTCAATTCAGCTCCTTGCATACCAATGCTCATAAATGATATGGGGTACTAGTCTCCCCCTTCTTCTTTCTGTGTAAGCACCATTGCTAATGAATCATTTGATGTAAAAGTGTACAAGATAAAATCCTTTTAGAAGTTGGGACTTTTAAGTGATGGTGCATGAGCTATGGATGTCTTGATATTGTTGAATGCATCCTTCTTTGAATCAATCCACTTGAATTGCACACTTTTCTTGACCATTTGTTGCAAAGGTTTGACAATTTGAGCAAAGTTTGGCACAAACCTTCACACAAAATTGATTGTCCCCATAAAAGACTGGGTACCTTTTTTATTATGGGGTAAAGGGATCTTTTCTATTGCTTTAATTCTCTCTGGGTCTATGGATATCCCCTTTTTTGAAATAACATGACCCAAAAGCTTTCCTTCGGTAACTGCGAACACACATTTCTTAGGATTTAAAGAAATGCCATATTTTCTACAACGTTCGAAAATCCACTTCAAGTGAAATGCATGTTCTTCTCTCTTCTTCGAAAATATCATAACATCATCTAAATAGACCACAACACTCTGGCCAATCAGACCGCGGAAAGATATATCCATAGCCCTTTGGAAAGTTGCTTTAACATTAATGAGTCCAAAGGGCATTCTTGTATATGCAAAAGTCCCCCACTTGGTTCTGAAAGTGATCTTGAGCCTGTATTCTTCTACTACAAGCACTTGGTTATAACCTGAGAATCCATCTAATAGAGAAAATAGTTCAGAACTTTAGACCATTTGTAGTATCTGTTCCATAGGTGGGACAGGGTAATTATCTTTATCTAACGCCCGGTTTAGATTCCTGAAATCATCACAATGTCTGATCTCTCCAAAATTCTTTCGTACTGGCACTAAGTTTGAGACCCATTTTGAATGTCTAACTTTAAATATGATTTTAGCATCCAGCGGATTTTTCACCTCGCTTTGAATTAGGGGCTCTAGTTTGGGATGCATCTTTCTCAAAGGCTGCTGATAAGGTTTGACTCCAACTTTGATTGGAATAACATGATGTATAATTCTGGTATCATAAGTTTTGAGATCTTCGTAGGTCCAAGCAAACACATCTTTGTATTGTCTGAATAAACTGATGAATTTTCTCTTCTCCCCGGGTGGACAACACTTTCCCAAATTCACATATTTGGGTTCGGCCTCTATTCCTAGATTTATCAGCTTGAATTGTAAAGATGAGATATGTGTCTTGACATTTGCTGGTTTTCTAAACTTGTTTTCTGGATCAATCATATGTTCCAGAGTTCTGACTCCTTTAGGAATGAAATTTCCATTCTAGAGGTTTTCTTGATGTTCCTTGGCATCTATTATGGCTCCTTTAAATGTATCATCATTCATTAAACATTCCAATATTTTCTAATCATCATCAAACACCCTCATATTGGTGATGTTATCTGGAACATAAGGCCTAAAAAGCAATTCAATCGAGCATCTCTTATTTGTAGGTACCAGCCTTGCAGTTGAAGTAGCTAACAAGTCAGTTGCTGCATTTTTTACTCTAGGAGTTGAAGAAATATTAAATGCATAAAAATTTGCTAATAAATCCCAAACTTCATTTTGGTAAGCCTTTAAATGTGGTGATATACAATGAATTTTGTTTCGAACTTGTTTAACAATGATTTCAGAATCTCCGTACACTTTAAGATTTTTCACTTTTAATTCCATTGATTTTTTCAGTCCCTAGACTAATGCTTCATATTCGGTTGTGTTATTTGTGCATTCAAATTCTAATCTACATGAAAGAAAATATTTATTTTTCTCTGGATCAATCAGGACACAACTAGCTCCTGATCCTTCCAAGGTTTTAGAACCGTCAAAATAAAGAATCCAGAAACTTTCTACTCCTACTAAATTTGAAATACTAACTACATCTGAAACTAAATCTACTATATTACAATCAATCTTATCAGCCCATGAAAACTGAAGGAGATTGGGCTGTATATCTGATATGTGGCTAGCTTCTTTAGCTTGGTAATTTCCTGGTTCCAGCTCAAGAATATAGTTTCCCAACACAAAATTGACCGGTTCATTCTTGCCTTCCAACTGAGTTAGGTTGTAATTCATTTGAGGTTCTCTTAAGAAATTTATTTGGTTCTGACAGCCTTTATAAGGTAACCATACATGTGACCAATCTGATGCAAAATATCCTTCCAATTTTGCTTCCCAATCCCGACTCAAAACCAAACCATAGGCATCAGGGATATCTACTACAGCAATGTCTATGTACTGACAGACCCTCTCATCCTCTAACAAACGGATCAGGACATCTTCCATTTCTCCTATCACTTTCACTGCAGTCCTATCCAATTGGATAACTTGGCCTGTAGTTGGCTTGGGTTGACCATTTATTTTCTTGCAAACTGAAAGTGGCATGACATTTACTAATGCTCCAGAGTCCACCAGAAAATTATGCACGTCGTAATTGAAAATCTCAAAAGTTAGGAGAAATGCTGGAGTTCTATATTTAGTCTTTCCTCCTAAACTTGCTTCACCAATCTCTTCATCAGCTTGGTTATCATTCTAAGGTTCCTTCACAGGTTTTTCAAGTGCTTTTAAAACATTTTCCTTTTGTTGGGGTAGATTGCACATTTCAAACAAGGAGATATTTGCTTTAGTTTTTTTAATATCTTCTACAATGTCATATCCCATTTCATGCTCAGTAAAATTCTTCTTGACATTCTCAACTTTATTTTTAGTAGACTTTACAGGCATATTAACTTTCTTGGGACTCTGCCTTGAAATGACAAACTCAGGTATGTTAACTGTTGGAGTATTATTCTTTACTTTTCTCATGTTCTCCTGAAGTTTCTTAATCTTGGGCAGTATCATGTTATCTTCTTTTAATGAATTATGACTTCTTGTTGTAACATTTGTCTCTGGTATTTCTCATTCCTCAGTGAGATCTTCACCCTCTACATTGAACATGGAAACACAATCTCATAAAACCAAAGTGTCCTCTTTTTGGGTTTTTGTTGGTTCATGACCTTTCTCTTTCTCATCCACAGTTTCTGTTAACTTAGAATCCAATAATTTGTTCATCAGGTCATGGAATTTATCCATTGTGGGCAATTTTTTTCAGAATGAGGCTACTGATGGAATGTGCAAAATTTTTCCATTCCCACATCTGTCAAATTCATGGCCGAGGAACTATGTGAGGGAGGCTTGGGTTGACTATTATCATCTCACTTTTTATGATAAGGCTTGTATTGTTTATGGGCCTCCTTCTCTTTTTCCAAATCAATTGCTCTGTTTGACAACTTCTGTATCATTTTCACCACCCCATCTAACTCTTGTGATCGCTCATTCTGAGGTTTAGGTAATAATAGAGGCTTTTTGTTCCCATAAGTTTTTTCTTTTGACTGCACAGGATAATGGTCTATACTCTCCATTTCTTCCTCCACCTTCTTAGCTTCTTCATAAGTATCTACTAAGTGGGCCTAACTGATCTTTTGACAAACATGGCTAAATTAGGCCCAAGAGCTGAGGTGTAATACTCAATTAGGGCGTGCTCAAACGGTTTCTCAGCTGCATCAAAGTTATTTACGTAGGAAGCAAACCTCTGAGTGAAATTATGTACCCTTTCCTTCTTTTATTTCTTTAGAGAAATTAATCCTTTCATTAAAGCAGCGTGAGTTTTCTGAATTCCATATTTGTTTCTGAACAATCTCTCAAAAGTATTCCAATTTGTAATTGAATTTGCCTATAGGGAAAAGTACCATCAGGCTTATTTTCCCTTAAGAGTATGTGGGAACAATATGAAGACTACATCTTCATGTTCTGCTGCTTGTAATCCTTCTAAATCCAGATAAAAACTCTGCAAATGATCATCCACAAGAATTCCTTCATTTGGTTCAAACTTGGGTAAACCTTTGTCAAAATTCTGAGGCGTAGCATGCAATGGAGGGGTTAGGTTTAAAGGAGATCTATCCCTCCAGGAAGGTGGTGGAGGTGGCTGATTTGCATTCATATTTGTTATACACCTGAATGGCACCTCTCCGTCCGAGTGCTGATATCCCTCATGTCGGAATACAAAAGGACACTTATGGATTGAGGTTTCCCATATTCACTATACCTTGGCTTATGATGAAGTACATTACTTATATACCTAGCTGATTACTTTTCCATTTTACCTATGTTGAGTTGTATTCGCAACTCCTTATATTGGCAACTCGTGCATCATTCGCGAGTCTCCTATACGGCAAGTCACAAATTCTTTTATTCGCGGGTTGCTCTTCTATATAGTCGCGAATCATTCGCAGGTTGCTCTACTACAGACCCACGAATGGTTCCCTCAACATTAAAACATAAAACCACGCGCTAATGGAAGATTAGTTTGCTCATTTAACTTAATCTTCTTAACTGCCACAACCTCCCTAACCTTCGAGAACTGCCTCATTTCATCCATATACATAGAGGCCTTGGGGAAGGTGTTAGATAGTCATACTTGGAGAGCAAAGTTATGCTGGTGGATTGTCTACAGAAATCTTTGGAGCAGAGAAACTCAGAGTCCTTTGGTGACAGAGGAGTCCTTCTTCAGATATTGGGTTGTAACCTAAACTCTTTCTATTATTGTTAATAAAGATATTACTTCTTCCATATGTGCTTCATATCTTGTGGATTGGTAAATGTTTGCATTTCAATATGATATATGATTTGCCTAACCTGCATCTATATATATGAATTGCTTTGTATCTGGAAGAGTGTTTATTAACAGTTGAAGGAGGAACTATCCTGGAGACTTTGGAAGTGGATCAGAGAGGGAGAAGATAGCAAGGATCAACCTTCGTTTAATACAAGTAAGTCCTACTACTTTCCTATTTCCTATTCTGTGCTTTTAGAGTCAAATTGTCTGCAAGCTATGAGTATGTTGGTAACCCCCCAGACCTAGGTTATTAGGTGAATTATTCTGTACAACAGAACTGGCAACTCCGGTGGGGAAGCCTAGTCTGCTTTAGGTCTTTTTCTGTCTTCCTGACCAGTGTTTGCTTGAAGTCTGCTTGTGATTTTTATCCTACTTCTTAATTTCTTCAGCATTTGAAAGTCTTGGGTCTTTTTTCTCTGTTTTTGAGAAATTTTTATACCCATTCGCGGGTTGTCCTTCTGGACAGTCGCGAATTTTGAGTTGCATTCACGGGTTGTTTTATTGAACAGTCACGAATCATTCGCGACTTGCACTGCTACACAGTCGCGAGTACTCCTGGAAACTGGGATTTTTGGTGTGAAAGTTGCTTGTTCTTTTTCTGTTACAAGTCCTGTTTTCTGAGAAGATTTTCTTTAAGAGTGTTGTAAAGTTGTTTTGAATGTCTCAGGTGATCACATCTTGAGTACTTTTGAAAGCCATTGAGTTCTTTCAAATTTGTTCTATTTACTGTTTGCATCTTGAAGTTTCCTGGCCTGTTTGGGTTGTTGGTAAGAGTACCTGAGTCTAGATCAGTGATCAGGGTCTTAGACTCTGTCTTTCTAGTCTGATTTCTGTCAGTTATTGGTGTACACTTGCCTGTTTAAAGTCTGCTTTGATTTTGTGTCAATGCTTGCACCCAAGCTAGGGTCCTAGCCTGCTTTTCTTGTTGGTCTCTTGGTCCTGTGTGCCTATTTACTTCAGTTTTTAGTTTTTATACAGTTCATAAGTGTCAAGTTTTCTCAAGTAGTGCATTGTAGATGCATAGTACTTTTTTTTGAGCATTTTTTAAATTGAAAAACAAAACATAGTTAATCTTTTGCATTGTAATTTTTGCATAAAGTAGTGTTTGTTTCAGTTTAAAAAATATTATCTCAGAAAAATACAAAAATATAGGCTAGTTTCTCTTATTAAGTGTTGTTAATTCATCAATACATATTTGAAAAAATGAAAAGAAGTTTATTTTATAGTGTTAGTTTGCTTTAGATGCACTTTTACTTTCATTTATTTTCTGCTAAGTCAAAACACCATACAGTCCATCACTTCCACTTCGTTTGAGTAAAGAACAGCCCTTAAAATTAACGCATAAAATTAAAATTTATTAGTAATTTTTTATTTTTAGGGTCTTTCACCTACTAGCTTAGGCTAGATTTGTGGGCTAGGGAGTGTAAAATTCCCACAAATTATAAACTAAGACGTATTGGACCATTCATTAGGTAAATCCTTGGTTCTACTGTTGTATCTGGGAAGCTCCTCTCAAACAGGAGTTAAGCACTAGGCCACGTGGAGGCTTGGACAGAGGGGATAACCCCCCGAATCCTTGTCAAAATGTAACCCAGGACTTTTACGCATCTGGGGATTCTATCCTAGACAGATTTTTGGGCTCAACTACCCTGCCCATGCGTACAAGTTCGGCTTGCGACTGTCCCCCCAGACAGTAGGTATTGTCAAGGTAGCCTTAGTCTCTTGTATTTTTAGGGCTCATACCCAGGTAAACCGGAAGGTTATTTCTGGTTCACCTTGAACGGACTTGGAAGGTAACCCTTGTGGACAGTGTAGGAGGGTGGTTGGGTGATTCCTCCGCTTGTTCCTAAGAACACCTCAAGGACGCCAAGTAGCTGTTCATCAGCTTTCTTCGGGAAAGCATATCTTTATATCCTGTTTTGATTGCTTGAGACTCTAGGATCTTTTTAGTGTATGCTCTGTGGATCTACTTGTGTTTAGTTGGCCTTAGGGTGTGATTATTTAAATTCTTAATTCTGGAGGACCAACTTGTTAGAAAGTCAAGAAGGTTGAGAAACCTTCCTCCTCTCTCACCACTGGAACCTCCACCTTTACCCCAAAGGCGGAGATTAAGCACAGGTGGTTCTTTTGAACCAGTAGGAGTAAGTGAGGTTCTTGGTGAACCGGAATTAATAGCTAACCGCTTTAACTTTGACACAGTGGAGATAGAGGAATTGCAAGCTGACGAGTTTGCAAGAAATTATAATACCCCCTTGACTGATTTGAACGATCCAGTGATCGTGCAGGTTAGGCCTTTTAATTCACCAGTGCTAGGTGTACCTATAGGTAGATCTATGTCTTCTGAGGGAGAAAGTTCATTTGTTTTCACCTCAACCCTTCCGGTTGAAGGGGTACTACCTCCCCCGGTTAGTACCCCTAGATCTAGTTTACCTTCCACACCCTTAACTCCAGCAAGCTGGGTGGTCCAACCACCGGTTTACTCGAACATTGGAAGTATGTCTGGTGATATGGCTACTGAGATTCCTAGTATGCCTACAATTCCTTCTTCCTTCCCTTACACTACCCACAGTGGTCCGGTGGGATTCTCGGCCTTTGTCCAAGGATTCCCCTGGAATGGGGGGCACATACCCCCATCCAGTCCATATGTAGGTCCACCTCCCTCATATGTAGGAGTGCAATTTGGTAGCAACACCTCTTACGGGAAAAGCTACCAAACCCCTATTTCAGTCCCATACACGAGCTCTCCCTTCTCTTTGTTTAGTGGAGGGATACCTGCTCTAGTCTTTCAGACCCCAACTTCTATGGAGACGGCCCGAACCACTTACACTGCACCTCCCACCCAAAATCCGGTGGCTTACGGATGGAATCTATTCCAAAGCAACCTTCCCACTTCACAATTGGTGTCTGGGGGCAACCCCACCTTTACCTATGGGAATTTAGGGGCTGGACCCTCTAATCCCCAAGCTGGCACATCTAGTGCACCGGTTAGGCCCAAACTTCCTTTTCTGGCAACTTTGAACTTGCCAAACTTATCAAAATTGATGAATGATCCGGTGAGGCATGACCCTCTGTGGCCACCTGTTCCCACCAAACTACCCTCGGACATCCCTAAGTTCAAAGGTAAGGCTGGTGAAGATCCTGGGGCACATGCCACCACCTTCCATCTATGGTGTTCTTCCAACTCATTGAATGAAGATTCAGTGAGATTGAGGCTGTTCCAGAGGACCTTGACTGGCACTGTGGCAAAATGGTACATTCAGCTACCTTCTGCTGCTTTTAGTAGCTTCTGGGACCTAGCTAGTGCTTTCTTTAGTCACTTTCAGCTTCCGGTTCGTTACGATTTCGGAACGGATTTGTTGTCCACTTTCAGACAAAACAAGGCAACCCACATCTCGGATCATATCCAAGAGTGGAGGAGGATAAAGAGCCTAATCAAAGCTACCATCCCTCCTAAGTTTCTATTAGAATGGTTCCTTAAATATTTATTGCCCTATATATCTAAGGATGTTTCCACATCAGGAGTGACTAGTGAGGAAGAAGCCATACTTAGGGCCGAGTAGTTGGACTTGATTTATTCACAGTCTAGGATTTTATATGAAATCATCCCTGAGGCACCTAGGCCTTCACATGAGGCCAAGAAACCCAAGCCTGGACCCCATGCCGATGGTGTGGTTGGGTCCGTAAACTCTCCCACTGTAGAGTCTTTGACAAAAAAACTTCACCAATTGTCTGTCAAACAGTCTACGGCGGAGGCAGCAAAGGCTGCCCCCTCCTCCCAAAGTGCAAATGTTTTTGCACAAACCTCTTCGAAGGGCAATCATCAGCCCGGTGGGAAGAAGAAGAAAGGAAAAAAGGGAGAGGGAAACCAAAATCAAAACAAGCCAAAGCCTGTGAACAATGCTGATGGGGGAAAAAAGGAAAAGAAGAAAGTCAAGTTCCCTTGTAAGTTGTGCCAAGGGGACCATCTTACTCA
This sequence comes from Pseudotsuga menziesii, assembly GCA_001517045.1. Classification (NCBI taxonomy): domain Eukaryota; kingdom Viridiplantae; phylum Streptophyta; class Pinopsida; order Pinales; family Pinaceae; genus Pseudotsuga; species Pseudotsuga menziesii. Next base: position 127,340 of record LPNX010614668.1, read on the forward strand.
TCTTTGTCCCCTCATGGAACAAGCTCAGAAGCTGTTACAAATGCAACCGCCGGCTGTCCTGAAATATCCATTTCCCCAAGGGCAGAATTCTGCTTCAGCTTCTACCGTAGCAGGGGGCAGTCAAACTGCTCCTGACCCTAATTATATCAAGATGGTCAGATCCTCAACTTTGTTACAAACCAGGAACAATAACTACGAGAAATAGACCGATGAGAAGGGTAAAGCTGTAGTTGAATCTTCCAACCCTCTCACTATAGAGAAACCTGTGGAAATAATGCCAAAGATACCCAAAGGTATCTTTAAGAAGACTTAGCATAACCCAAATGCCCGAGCCGCTTCTAAATACTCAGTGGTTGAAGACTTGGCCCAGACTCCTTGTGCAATGTCAGCTTTGGAGGTGCTACAAAGTTGTCCCGCTCAGCGGAATGCCCTCTTAGCAGCTCTAGGTAGCATGGACTCTTCGAGTCTCTTAGAGAAATTTAATCTCTCTGATGTCAAAATTCACCTCCCTTATCATGTAGCTTTATCGATAGATGTTGTCCATGGTGGTAAGACCATTGGACGAGTGGTTGTTGATGAGGGAGCCTCTACTTGTGTTATGTCCCTGGCTTGTTGGAAAGCTCTCAGAACCCCAGAGCTGGTCCCATCAACCATTTTACTTACTGCTTTTGATGGAAGGTCTTTCCTTCCACATGGTATCCTACCAGCTTTCGAGATTAAGTTGGTTGGCAAAGCAGTCTCTGTTGAAGTCAAAGTGATTGATGCTCCATTGGACTACAATTTGCTTCTGGGTAGGAATTGGACTCATGCAATGTCTGTTGTTGCATCTGTTGTCTTTCGTGTCATGGTTTTTCCACATGAGGGCAAGCTGGTCACTGTTGACCAACTTGATTTTACTCGTAAAGGCCGCTTAGAGTCTAAATATTCCACTGTGCCATTGGTTGATCAGGCCAAACCTGCTGCACAGAGCTTGGGGGCTAGGCTGTACGCATCATTGATGGGCACATTCGATATTCCAGCTCCAATCCTTTATCTCGGTTCTACTACTGTAGGGAAGTCCATTGATTCGATGGTCGATAGGACTGATCCTTGGGTCCTCCCAACCCCTCAGGAACCGGAAGTGCCCTTG
>LPNX010614668.1:131620-149389 GCA_001517045.1 Pseudotsuga menziesii
CATGGTCCCCGTGATCTCTTTGCCCCCTGGCTTCCTCAGCCTCCTCAGCTTCAGCAGCCTCCACTGCATCTCTATATACACATACTGCTCCGGCTACCCGTCTGAAAAGCCGTAGCCAGGCCGGTGGAACCCCAACTACGGACTCCTGCATAGCTATAGGGAGGTGCTCTATCCGTATCGTAGGTACTCGCTCGGTCAGCCTGCCTAGCTTCGCCTCGAGTACCGTGATCAATCCTGGGTCTCCCCCTGCAACAGGACGTACAAAGGTACGTGGGTGCCCTGCAAGGCGGACTGATCCAATATCTGCATTTTGACACATGAGTAGGGTTCAACTTGTGCATATGTATATATCCTATCATTTGAAAATCCAAAAAAATTTGATAATGATAAAAAATAAAAATGACTTACCCATCTCTCCCCATGCTCCTCCTGGAGGGAGGACTAGGTCTGGATCACCTCGTAAATCTTGCCCAGCGTATGGAAACTGCTCCAACGCCAGCACCTTCCGTTCCCACCATGAATAGAAATCATCGTCATACATGCTATGTACAACATCTCCCCCTCCTTGACAGAGGAAGATATCTCCCCACCGGCTCAGCCTCGGCTACCGTGGAGGACAGACCTATAAGGGTATTGCAGGACTCATAGCTGGCACCCTCTCAAAGAAGAACGCTACCAATATACTAGCATAGCCAAATTTATTCTGTCTCCCCCTCCTACAGTCGGATAATTGCCTCCTCATGATGGGGGCAATCCCTGTAGACCAATCAAAGAGTGTGCCTCCAAAGCAGTCCACCGCCACTCTCATCTGAGTCTTGGTGGCCATGTGTAATCCTGCAGACCCTGAAAGTCTCACTATAGTACTAGCCAATACCTATAATGTAAGATCCTGTATATCTGCTATGAGAACGCTGCTGCCCTTCTTTTGAGTACCCGGCCTGCAGAATACATCCACATAGTTCTAGACAGTCAAGGGGTCCCCACCCCTGCCAGTGCCCTCCAGGTTCACGGGTGCTCCCCAATGTGATAATCCGGTTATGAAGTAGATTTCCTGTGTGGTAAGCTCCAAAGTCTCACCCTGGATGTTGAACATCCTTAGGTCATGGTCCCAGTAATGGACTAAGAACTCTAATATGCGGACATTGGCCTGCATAGGTGATGTGCAAAAGAACTTGAGCAGCCCACTATTCCGCAATGCTTGGATGGTAGGCGGGCTTTGGAGAGCCGCTTGGTCCATCATCTCATGTTCCCTCTCCCTCCACTCCAGCACCATGTTTCCCTGACAAATAAACATAGTCTAAATCAGTATTTCACCATAAAAATTTAAAAATTTAAACCATTTTTAAAGCTTTTATCCTTTGCGCAGCATGCACAACTGTCCATCAGGACAAGTCGTGAGTCATTCACGACTTTCTTATGCAGCAAGTCGCGCATGAAACGCGTATTCGCGACTTTCATGCATAGCAACCCGCGAATACATTTTATCATTTTTTCTATTTGATGAAATAAACTGAATTGACCATCAATTTTAAAATTTGTTTGGATGAAAATGAAGAGCTCAGGGTGTAGAGTTACCTGAAGCTGAATTCCGACGGTCCAATTGTCCATGGAAAGCAATCAAAGCTAGAGGGTAAACTTTCCTTTTTTGGCTCAAAATGTGTAAATGGTAAGAAATGATTTGATTTTCAAACTATTAATAGGAAAAATATTTCGTAAAATGGGTCTTTCTCTATAGTTTCAAATGTTAATTGATTAATATTACCTCTTTTATGCCTTGGAACAGGTTTACCTACTTTTATAAAGTGTTGATGCTTCTATAGGGTGTTTTTTGCTCATCCCAACACTTGTTGGCATCTTATCACTCCACATTAACCTTAGTACTCAACATTTTTGCCACGGACTATGGTATTTTAAGCCATTAGTCCCTTGTCTCTACCATTGTTCTTCCATAGCTAGGATCCCTTTTCATGAGTATCATTCTTATATGCCATTGCCATCCTTTGATACTCATTTCCGTCACTGTTTCAGGCCCAGGGGTTTCCTCATAGCTATTTTTCACGCCAAATAGAGCTTCTTATGAATCTCTCTTTACAAGCTATCCCTTTATAGGACTCCCCGCCCTTATGAAGTTTCTTTAGGCCCAGGTCTGACTCCTTCAAAACAGACTTGACTGCCGAGTTATCTCGTCCGTTCAAGCTCGTTAAGAATATGTGAACGGGCATCCGCATTGGTGGTAGGTTATCTCTTTCTTGGACCATGCGGAATAATACGAGAAAGGATCACTCTCTTTTCTTCGAAATTGAGAAGAGTATTCTTAGGTATAGGTTTATCACTTTTCCGGACCTGAGGGACTAAATTTACGGAAAAGGAACACCCAAGTTGAGCTTAGTTTTCTCTTTTTCGTGCTCTGGACCCAGACATGAAAAAGATTCCGAGTGTACTTTGTGTCTTTGTCATGCTCGTTAAACACTAAAGAACAAAGCAACGAGTTTATTGTTGTAAGCCCCATTTCTCGTAACCAAATGGATCTTTCCGAGTGATCTTGCTTTCCTTCACACTCGTAAAACTCAAGCTATTTTATGCTCTTATGGAAGGAGCGTTGGGTAGGTGGTAATTTAACCTTTTTCGGACCTTCCCGACTAAGTACGAAAAAGGTTCACCTTTTCTTCTTTGGAAGTTAAGAGAGTTCTTTAACTTTTTCGGCCTCAAGAAACTAAATTGGACGAAAAAGGACCCCCCTGGAGCCTTCTTTGGCATTGTCAGACTTTCTAAATATGAAAATACCACATGAGCATGTACTAGTTTGGGCTCATTAAATCCACGGATCAGTGTATCAAGCATTATTTTCCCATCTCTTCAAGCTTGTTAAAAAATGAAGAGGGAATCAAGTTGGATTTCCTGGACTCGTTAAAACTTAACAGGGAAGGTAAGGAAGAAGTTTTCTCTTGTTTTCAGTAATGGCAACATGTCATCCTTGAACATAGCACTCTTTGCTTTCCGATATCCATGTTTCAGTATACACTTGTGTTCAGCTATCACTTTGAGTTTTGACTCCTCCTCTTGTCCATTATACCTGGGGAATCTGATCATGTCTCCTACATGACAGATAAGTCTAGTTGTTCTATCTATCCGTTGTATGCTGCCTTTGGTCATCTCTGTGTCGTGCTCACTGTTCAAGGATTATACCTAATGTCTGATTTATCACCTGATCCCATCACTGTTATATCTGTTATCCATTTACTTGTGTCTCCCTTCTTTTTCCCAGTTCCTAGTCACTCTTGTGATCCGTTGGAGGATCTATTGCCTTCCCTATCACAATATGGTTCCGTTTCAGTACTTCCTGATGACGACGACCTAGAGTTTTGATGATGGTACCTCTGGATTCACTTTCATCATTGGTGAACTCCTTTGCTTCAGTTTTCAATTATCATCTATTGGTTGACAAACTGTTGAATCCTTTCCATGTTCGACTTCAGCTTACCCTTATTCACATGGCTTGGATTGTACTGGTTCTTTGGGATCCTTTATGAAGACCTTAGTTCCTCATTCATGAACTAAGTTGCGCAAGACTATGTTCCATTTCTATATCCGGCTTCTAGATCTTTGCAGACTCATCATTATTGTATTGTGTCTTTGCTCCACCTTTGTAAATACGTGGTTTTTACCCGTATCATATGATGTACTCAAATAGTGTAAAGGAGCTAGTGTTCCAGTAAATTGAACATCGCATCCTCAGATATAACTATGTATATGACATTACTATGTATTTGTTTCAGGTACTCCTTTTGCTCCACTGGATCTCTGAGTTCTCTCCAGAGTTAACTATTATAATGTATTTCGGCCATCGTTCCCCTCTAACCTCACACATTAGGGGGCATATGTTATACACCTAAATGGAACCTCTCCGTCCGAGTGCTGATATCCCTCATGTCGCCATACAAAAGGACACTTATGGATTGAGTTTGCCCATATTCACTATACCTTGGCTTATGATGAAGTACATTACTTATATACCTAGCTGATTACTTTGCCATTTTACCTATGTTGAGTTGTATTCGCGACTCCTTATATTGGCAACTCGCGCATCATTCGTGAGTCTCCTATATAGCAAGTCGTGAATTCTTTTATTCATGGGTTTCTCTTCTATATAGTCGCGAATCATTCGCGGGTTGCTCTACTACAAACCCGCGAATGGTTCCCTCAACATTAAAACATAAAACCACGCGCTAATGGAAGATTAGTTTGCTCATTTAACTTAATCTTCTTAACTGCCACAACCTCCCTAACCTTCGAGAACTGCCTCATTTCATCCATATACATAGAGGCCTTGGGGAAGGTGTTAGATAGCCATACTTGGAGAGAAAAGTTATGCTGGTGGATTGTCTACAGAAATCTTTGGAGCAGAGAAACTCAGAGTCCTTTGGTGACAGAGGAGTCCTTGTTCAGATATTGGGTTGTAACCTAAACTCTTTCTATTATTGTTAATAAAGATATTACTTCTTCCATATGTGCTTCATATCTTGTGGATTGGTAAATGTTTGCATTTCAATATGATATATGATTTGCCTAACCTGCATCTATATATATGAATTGCTTTGTATCTGGAAGAGTGTTTATTAACAGTTGAAGGAGGAACTATCCTGGAGACTTTGAAAGTGGATCAGAGAGGGAGAATATAGCAAGGATAAACCTTCGTTTAATACAATTAAGTCCTACTACTTTCCTATTTCCTATTCTGTGCTTTTAGATTCAAATTGTCTGCAAGCTATGAGTATGTTGGTAACCCCCCAGACCTAGGTTATTAGGTGAATTATCCTGTACAACAATATTGGCCATGATTCTGAGTGGATATTGAGGATGAGACTGAACAGGGGTTCGAAAAGGAGAACAGTGAGGGGAATTTGGTCCCAACTGATTCAAAGGTTGGAAAACTTCTTGCAAGGCTATTTCTACCAGTTCTTCAAGGTCTTCCACCAACACTGAATCTTGCAATTGAGGACGGTCCTTCTTACAAAACTCTCTTCTAGGTAAATCAAGAATAATGGGTAACCCTCCAATATTCTTTGTGTATGCTTGGGTGATTCTCCTTAAATCATCAACCACTTTGTTATCAATGGGATAGAGATACCCTGTGCCTTTTTCTTCAGGAGTAGGTTTTTCAGGGAAACTGGATTCAGAACTGTCATCGGTGGGGTGATCTCGAGAAAACTGATTTCCTCGTCTAGCCATGCACTGGAGACCCTCCTTCTAGTGCCAAAACTATTTAGGCCTGAAAAATCCCAAGAAAAAACAGTAGGGATTCTCCCCAATAAGCATTCCCAATTAGCTCACTATTGTTTGGTATGGCGACTCTGTTCGGTTTTCGATCTAGCTACCGTAGTTCAATTAACGGTTAAATCTTGTTTTACTGGTTGCGGTCGGTCCACCGTTTAACTGTTTTTTTTAGTTTTTATGTCTATGTATGATATGCAAGTGCCTAATTAAGTGCAATCGATAGAGATAACGAAGAGTTTCACAATGTGATGTGCAGTTTCTTACCTCTCATCTTACCTCTTTCGCTTCTAAATCATAAACAAAGACCAAATTATACTAATGCTAACTAATTCTATATAACCTATCCCTAGGGAGAAATATTGTAGTTAATGATAAGTAATGTACTGTAAAACATGCATTTAGAATATTGTAGATAGTTGTTCATATTTTAGAATACATGAATATAAGTATAAAGATAAACAAAGGCATAGCTCAATGTTAATTAAAACATTCATTACTCAGATATGCTGCGAAAGTTTCACAGAAATAAACAGGAAAACATTCATAACATGAAATAATTCGTAAGTTATAACAATCTCACAATTCATAGCACAAGATGAATCAGAAATAGTTCACATTAAACCAGTCTATGGCAAGCATTTGAGACTCCACAGTGCCTTCTCCAACAGAAAATATATATATATATTATTATAAGAGGAAGTAGTTCTTCTTACAATAACATTTCCAAATGATAGCATGAAAAAAGGTCCTTTCTTACATCTAATTCACCTATATATATACAAATAGCAAAATTCTTGAGATGCCCCCCTTTAGCCCTTTGGGATTCCCTTAACTTATCCTTTACAAAAAATTGTCTTCTAGTGCATGAACTTAGAAAAAAGATAAATACAAAATATTGCATAATTTATCAATCGTTTGAAAGAAGCCAACTAAGTGGGCCCAATTTTATCATTTATAAATTTCTTCCAAACATTTGCATCCGTTGCTATTGTTTCGAAACCAGAAGGCTCTAGGAATTTGATGGTGATCTCATGTTTAGCAACTTGAGATTTTGTATTCGCCACTTTGGCTGGACTCATGAGAAGTTGATCCTCCAATAAATGACTGCTAACTGTTTCCTATGCTATTATAGTTTTCAGCACCTTCTCATCCAATCCTTTGACCAGCTGAAGACCTTGTTCATCCTCTTGCCATCTTTCCTGCAATTGCTTCAAAAAACCTTCATGATTAGGAAATTCTTCTAACCTTCTCTTAGCAGATGTCTGACAATGATTGTAAGTTATAAGAACTTTTATGTAGAATTCTGCACAAACACTTTTTGTCTTTCGAACTACCTTTACCAATTCCTCTGCTGCTTTACTCCCAAATTCAATTAGCTCATACTCTAGCTTTACTATCTCTAGGTCCTTTATGGGTGCATCAGCTAGAGGTCCCTTGGTTGTTTCCAACCAAGTCATACGTCCTTGTAGAACCTCCAGTATATCCTGTGTCCTGTCTAAAAAGTAAGAATATGTACTTACAATTTCTTCCAGCCTTATTTCTACCTGCTGAACCTTCAACATATCTTCTGCCATTTGAAGTTACATCTGATGAATTTTACTTCTAAGTGCGAGAGCATGCTTCTTCAATGGCTCAATATCTGTTTTATGTTCCATAGCTACTTTTAATGAAACTTCCAATGAATCTTTCTAGTTTTCCAATGCTACTACCTGAGTCTTGTAATGCTTGGATTTCCCCTCAGCAGTAGTCTTTTGCATCTCTAGTTCTACCACTTTATTCTCTAGACTTCCTTTCTCTTTGCTCCATTCTTCAATTGATGATTTCAGACTATCCCTTTCTGCTTCTAAGCCCTGTTGTCTTTCCTGAAATCTTTCAAACTCTGCCAAGGTGGCCTTGGAATCTCTTTCAATATTGCTTGCTAATAATACCAAAGCATCTTTGTCTAATTGTAAGGTTTGGCATTCTGCTTTGGATCCCTCAATCTCACTAATCATGTCTTTGTAATTTATTTTTAGATTTTGACTTTCATCTCTTTCCTTTTTCAAAGTTTCTTTCAATTGAGTGATATTCTTTTGGGATTGTTCTAAATCCATCATTATTCTGTCCACATTGTCTTCAGTAGCTAGGTATGTGGCTACACCAGCCCTCGCCATTAATCTCAGATCTTTATCAGTATCATGAACCACTGCCTTTTCGGTCACCATAACTCCCCTATTTCCTTCAGTGTTCACCTTCTTCTCCCTTCTCTTAACAATCCTCTTTTTGGCTTTGTCATAGAAAATAGTATTTAGATTAGGCACTTCATCTTCTTCCGTGGGAGTAAAAGGAATCAATTCAATTCCTGATATTGAAACTAGAATTCCTCCTGCTATGATGCTCGAGCCTAACAGAGGGTTCTACTGGATCAGCATAAGACTGAGTCTGTTCTTGATTTGCATAGTCTTGTTCCTCTTGTGCCTTTTGTCACAACTCCTCAGCTGATTTTTCTACTTTCTCCTTGTCTTTATTAGCTGCTTCTAATCTTAGCCTCTCATTTTCTTTTTTCTTTCTCTGGATTTCTTCTTCTTCTTCTTTTATTTTCTTGGATTCTTCTATTCTCTTCTCAGCCTCTTCCATTACTTTTATTTCTTCTTCTTCATCAGCTCTCAACCACTCTTCTGCTTCTTGGGCTAATCTATGGGCCTCCTCCTACCTTTTCTTGGCAGCCTCCTCTTCTTGATTCTTTAGTTGCTCAGTAGCTTTTCAGTTTCTGCCAACAGTATTTATCTTTTGTTTAAACCTCCTTCTCAAAGCTGTCATATTCCGAGCATTCCGGAAAAATTATTCATCTTTATCCCAAAAATATGTATACTTGAAATGCACCCCTACTATGGTACAATAATCAGCAACCTTCTTCTTGGAGTCATTTCTATGGAAAATTATTTCACCGAAGTCAAAATATTCTAGATCCTTCATGAATTGTGCTGCAGGTTTTACTTTTAAAATGGGACTGGAGGATAAATAGCCTTCTTTTCCTCAAATAGGAAGTGGCCAACTCCATCAATGTATAGTTGTCTAACTACCTCCTTCTGAATGACAAAATCTGTAGCATACTTAGGAAGAAGGGAAAGAGCCCTTGACCCACCAAACATCCTTAAATACAAACCTTCCTTAGTCAAGTAATAGTGCCCATTATCTTATACGACATTCATAGCTTTTTCGAACATGCAATTACATTCATCCAGGAAAATCAATGTGTACAATGGCATGATAAAATATTCACAAATATTCTTGTAGTGACTGTAATACTTGTGAGCCCACAACAATTGTTAGGCAGCATATACAGGGGATCGAGCTTTATCCCATTGGCATTTCAATGCTGGGAATGGCTACGTACATAAAATATAATCAATCAAGATTGAGCTGATATAAAATTTTGTTTTATTCTGTGAGACTCCTCCCAGGGCTTCACTTATGCAGGCTGACAAACTGTTGGACACTATGTTTTCCCAATTGAAGATGGTACCTCGAGTGGCTACAAAAAATATCACTGGTACCCAACCTATTTTGAAGTTCTTCCCATTGGCCCTCCCAAAAATCCTATTTAACATCAGGGCTATCAACCTATATGGAGTATGGAGGCTTGTTGTTTCATACTCCCCTGAAGGCCTTGTACGAAAGTTCTTACCTGGAATCATAATCCTTTTAACTGTTTCTACCACATCTAGATTGAGGTATTTCAACCATCCTTCAGTCAAATAGCTCTGTGGTGTCGGCAACATATAAGCCATGGCTACATAGGTTGGGCTATATGAAGCATAAAATTTCCCTTCAGTGTTAGCCAATATCATCCTCGCCACATCTGCCTTGGGAAAAATCCATCCTATCACCTCTGAACAAGGGAAAATCTCAGGTCGAGTAGCCACCTTCATGATGGTTGATCTTTCGATATTGGAATAAATAGGAAAATCCTCGAATCCAGCCTCTGGGACACTCTAATTTGAGATCATTTGGTATATCTCTCCCCATTTATATTCAGGATTGATACCAGTGATGGCTTTGGTTTCTTCATAAATAACCTTGATTCGGGTTATTATTTCTACCTCTGGTTCCTCCTATATTGCTTGTGCCTTCTTTTTATACTTTTGAGGCATGTTGCTATGTGGATGATGGGCCTGTGTTGATAATACAGATTAGATTTAGTCCAGTCACACATAGCAAACTATGTATTGAAAGCAACAACAAAATTAACCAGAACATTACCAACTCATCAAGATGCATGCTGAACAGCTTTTGCTTCTATCAAACAAAATGTGTTTTCTGTGTGGGAATCTAAAAAACACTAAGCTTTCAAAGCTAGCCCGAACACAAAAATTATAAGCAAAACCTTCCACTTGGTGACCCTAGGTTGTCACCCCAACCTTATATATATAGGTAGCAATTCTAACGGTGGGAAAATCCTGAAACCACGGACTGCTAACCCCTAAAACTAGTTTTTTCCTACAACAGAAAAACTCTTCATCCAGCATCCCATGAAAATATAACCATGCTCGATTGATGGATATGTGCTTTCTCTAAATTGGTGAAGGAAAAGAGGGAGCGGTGCAAACGACAAAACGCTCGTCTGCTCCCTGTCCTCTTTCTTCCTACAAATGTCAAAGAATAACTCATGTCCAAATGAAATAACAAGCCGAATGAAAACAAACAAGAAACTAGGCTAGCTGGTAGAATGGAGTCTACAAAACAAACCATGGCGAACCCCAAACCATGATGAAAATACCAATGCATTATGAAAATACCCCCGCGAGATAAGAAAATGACCTAACCATATTAATTTGCGGTTAAAACAAGGCTGAGCAATAGGATTGGAAGAGGATCCTACCTGGAAAACCTTGCGGATGACCTGGACGAGCGTTGCTTCCACCAGAAAATGAATTGATTAGAAAAAAAAATCTATGCAGCTCCACCCGACGACCAATACGATGAACAATGACCATATACATGACCTCTACGGCTTTATAAGATTGAATGCGGGATTGGGTAAGTTTTTGGGTGGGAAAAATAGAAGCGACAAGTAGATATCGAAAAAACACTTATGAGCGTATGCAAATCATCGAATGTGCTCCAAAGAACGATCCCAGGAGGTTGAGATGACAATGTCGAAGCACTTCAAACCACCATCAGCAGTCCAACTAGCTAACACTACAGCAACATCGGAGATGACTACGAGAAGGTATCAGTTCAACATAAAAATCTGCCTCCGCAACGTCGGCCAAGCCAATCACTAAGTTCTTGGATCATTCCAAAAGAAACAGTCGATATGGTGAATAGATAGTTAACAAAGTTTCGACGGATACCGAAAATGATAGACGATTGGAGACCCAGTACATCGGAACGGTTCCAGACTAAGCTTCTGATACATCGGTGAAATATTCCGATCCAGCTAGGCAAAATGATATCCGATACATCGGATAGAGACTTTGGAATGCTTTCGATGAGAACATCGGCTAGCTAGACAATTGCGCACCCAACACATCAAAAAAAACGTCAAGAGTGCATCTGATACAAGCAAACAAACTTTCAATTTTTTCAAACCTTCAAGTCATGGGAAAAATCTGGTGAAAAAGATAAACTTTCTAATCCTTCTAAGAAACAAAAAAGATATGGGCAACAGTTGCAGATGTAACACGGAGTTGGTAATCCTTCATGTCGCCATTCTTCTAGCCAATCACTAATAAATGTTTCTAGATTTTCTTCTGTGAGCACATATTGCATCGAAAACCACTGTCCTCGGTGGTCTCGTCGTGGTTGGATGAAGACATAGTGCGGTCCTATTTGAAAATTGACAGTTTGTTGAAATTTGGACATCGTAGTTGCACTAATTCTTACCTGCTGCTTTATCAAGTTCTTTAAAGTTTCAGTATGGACAAAAAATTCACTATTTCTACTCAGTTGTAGGTCTTTATCTTGCGAGAACCACAAGTTCTAGTATCTTTATCCTCTACAGGGAATGAGTAAGTCGATCAGATGATAATCTGCTAGCTCATACCACATAGTAAATGAGATTAAAATTAACAACCAAACATAATGGAAAGGAGTACTTTCTTCCTATGCTAAAGCGACATCCTATAAAAGTTCATTAAGCAAGAAATGAGACTAATTGATTTGAACTCCTTCTGCACAAAGTGCATCCATGATTACTATTCCTATAGTGCATTGCTTTGGTCGTGAGAAGTGCAATAGTTTGTTTGTTAATATCGTTGCTACCATACGAGTAGCAGGGTCACTGATGAATGATATTAATAACTCTTTGCCAGAGCTGACCAGGCCATATTTTTCCTTGAATTTTGCAATGTGGTTTGGGCTCTTTCCCTTCTTGAAAGTGTCACTAAGTTCGACCCCACTCTCGACAGTCCTATGATTGCTAATATCAGGTCGATATCCACTGAATGTGGTCTTTCTAACCAAAGAAAACATGCATGAAAGACTACCAACAATTGTTTTATGTAAGTGTCCAGCTCTATGGTCCAACCAAAGTGTAGCATGAAGATGAGTGACAGTAGCCAGGACTATTCTAGCTCGTTTACCCATTGCATTGCAATAAACTTGTTTGGTGACTCCAATGTATCTCTGACCAACTTCATGCAATTATTTCTATCAATGGCTTTGAGTTTACTGGTGTCTAAATATTCAAAGGGTAGTTTTGCTAGCCGAATCAGGAAATCCTGCAGTACTTTCATACCTTTCAGTTTTTTAGGTGCTACGAGTGTAACATAGCGCTTACTAGGGATTTTAACCGGTGGTGCATCCATCCTTCTTGGTGGAATGTATGACAGAAATAAATTCCTGGTTTTGAAGTCCTCTTGCTCTTCCCGGTCCAGGGGTGTTGTTGTAGCTTTCTCCTTCCTCGACTTCTTCATCGATTGCTTCCCCTTAGGAAATGGTCATGATTTGTGTTCCTACATTCTACGTTTTTCTGAAGATCAGGGTGGAACTTGGGTAGGAGCTGGCTGAGGCTGGTTCCTTGGGGTTCTATGTCATGTACCATGTTCCATGGGAGTAGTGGATACATGTCTCACATGGGGGTTAGCACTTACTATTGTAATGGAGATAAATGAGTTTCTGCTCATTGGGTTTCATACAATACTCACTCTTTTCTTGCTCTAGGCACAATGGTTCTGAATATAGTAAAAATTCATAATATGAAACAATAGCTTCTTAACGGTTGTCTCCCACATGAGCAGTTTGTACTTAGAAAGTACTCCATCTTTCGAACACTCCGAGGTGACAGTGTGGGTTATTTAAGGAAGCTTTTTCAGCACGCTGTCACTTATCTAGCATCAGTAAAGATGATTATTTTTATTTATGTTGGACATGGTCCCAAGGTATGCCTCCCGATTCTGTCAATATTTCCAGATTAATGACTAACAAGTATCATGTTAGTAATTTTTTTTAATTACCGTGCTAATCATGGAATCACTTTATGATAGTGTCATTTCATTTGTAACTTTCGCTCTTATTCTAAGCTCCCCCATCATGTTGTCACACTCCTTGTGACTTTCTTTTCTTTCTCACGATGTTAGGCGACGTTGGTATCACACCCTTCCTTCTTTCTATTTCCATCTTTGTCTTTTCTTTTTTTATGTCGTATCTAACAGGGTACCATGTATTTTCACATGTGCAAACTCTTTTCACTTCGCACATTCCTTTTGACACATGGAGATTAGGGAAAATGGGTCATTATTGCTTAGATATTTCGTGATATTATAACACTCCATCCAGTTGTGTATAGTTATGCTACATTGATGTAATTTTGTGTCTACAACCAGTCTTTCTTCAAAGATCCTCTCCTTTATTACCTATAACACAACATCTATTGTTGGGCGTTTGCTTAGAAATTCAAATGTTTGGGTAAAGCTTATAGCTAATATTTCCCATTCAATGTTTCCTCGTTGAAGCTCTTATGATGTGTACCAACTTCTTTATACCATTTCCAAAGTGTGGATGAATCGATGAACCCATTCTTGTCGCGGATATTCTTGCCACATCCCTCGACAATGCTCAATATGTTTCCCAGGATCTGTCAGTCTTGTATATTTCTAATCAAGGAAACTGATCTCTTCCCCAATTATGATCTCCATTAATATCCTACATTGTGGTCATTTGGATAGAGATTTTTTGTGTGTACCCCACCATGTAGCAGGTGTAGCTTTCAGTACACAGTCCAAAGCAGACAATCGCTGTGATTCTGTGACTTTTTCTTCAAATTCTACCAAAAAATATGCAAGGTTAGGTAATCCTTCATATGTAGGCAATGCACTTGCTTTGGCTCCTAACCCTTCAGAAAACTCTCGTGATTCTTGCACATCTTCACTTGGAAACTTCATGTAGGCTGTTCTGCCAATTTTCCAGAGCATCGCTTAAGTTGGGTGTTCACGAGCTTACACTCTGCCAACTCAGGTTTGCATCAGTTGTTGGTTAATATAGTCTTCCTTCAAAGACATGATGTTTTACAACTGGTCCACATAATTGTCTTGCCTTTTTCTATGTATAGGCTTGACATATCTTTGTCCTTGAAGCAGATCAATTGGTGCAACCACTCTTATTTCAGAATCTTCGAAAGACAAAATCATTTTCTTGAAGTATATAATAGTTTGGTTGTCTATTGCCCAATAAATTTCTAGAAGTGTAGGATATGGTTTTATGTCATCAAAAATGTCAATAACTTTGAATTCGGCATATGTTGTTAAGGCTTCGACTTCCATAGGTACTTGGTTTAGTCTACTGATTGGTAGAACCTTCGGCTAGTTCACAAACCTTAGTTGGATAGGAGACCAGTCCAGTCGCAACTTATTCATGCTCTCCCATGTTTTTCTTGTCAATATATTGACATCTGAGCCCAAATCTAATATTATATAGTCCATATCATAATCTCCTATCTGCGCAGTCATTTGCAGTTCTTGGCATGTTTTCAATTTTCGCCCGATATGATTAACTCTTTTTTCAGGTCTCGGGTCTTCTTTGGTTTCTTCTATGAGTGTTGTCAGTTCTACGAAAACATCTTTATCATTGATTAGTGCTAAACAACTTTTGAAAAATTCTTTAAGATTACTAACCTCTTTCATTGGTGGATTCCTAATTAGTTATTCAAGTCGTTCGGGCATAGCCCTAACTTGTCCAGATGTTGACAACTGCTTGGTATCAACAAAGCCTTGTTACACCTTCAAGAAGACTTATTTCTCATGTTGGACATCTAGCATAGCTTTATTTTGTGCAACAAGTCTCACCTGTGGTTATCCTTGTTGTGTATTTTGGCCTGCTCCCATCGCAGTGCCTCCTCTTGTAACTACATCAATGTGGGGTTGTTATACACCTGAATGGCACCTCTCCGTCCGAGCACCGACATCCCTCATGTTGGCACACAAAAGGACACTTATGGATAGAGATTTTCCCAAAACACTATAGCTTTGCTTGTCATGAAGTACATTCTTCCCTCATCCAGCTAGTTACTTTTCCATTTTTTCCATGTTGAGATGTACTCGCGACTATCCATATATACAACTCGCGCATTACTCGCGAGTCTCCTTTAAAGCAAGTCATGAATCCATGTATTCACGGGTTGCGCTTATACATAGTCACGAATCATTCACGGGTTTCTCTACTACAGACCCGCGAATATGTCTCAACATTAAAACATAAAAACACTCGCGCTAATGGGAGATTAGTTAAGTCATTTAACTTAATTTCCTTAACTACTGTAACCTCCCTAACCTTTGAGAACTGCCTTATTTCACCCATATAAATACAGGCCTTGGGGAGGGTGTTGATGACTTACACTTGGAGAGCAAATTTATGCTGGTGGAGTTTATATAGAATTCTTTGGAGCAGTGGAACTCATAATCCTTTGGTTGCAGAGGAGTCCTTGTCTCAGATGATGGGTTGTATCTGAACTCTTTCCATTATTGATAATAAAGAGATTACTTCTTCCATATGTGTTTCATGTGTATTGGTTTGATAAATGTTTATGCTTATGCATCTTATATGTGATTTATCTAACCTGCTTATACATATATGAATCATCTTGTATCTGGAAAAGTGTTTCTTGACAGGTGAAAGAGGAGCAATCTTGAAGACTTTGGAAGTGGAACAGAGAAGAAGAAGATTGTCAAGGATCGACCTTCGTTTAACGAGTAAGTCCTTTTAATCTTCCTATTTCTTATTTTGTGCTTTAGAAGTCAATTGTCTGCAAGCAATTGAGTATGTTGGTAACCCCAGACCTTAGGTTATTAGGTGCATAATCCTACACAACAGAACTGGCGACTCTGCTGGGGATGCCCGGACTGCTGTAGGTTGTTTTCTGTCCTCCTGACCAGTTTTGCTTGTGAGTCTGTTTATGATTTGTTATCCTGTTTCAATACTTGCTTCAGCATTTGAAAGTCTTGGGTTTTTCTTGATTTTTTGAGAAAAATTTTATACCCATTCGCGGGTTGTCTTTATAGACAGTCGCGAATACTATTGTGCATTCGCAGGTTGTTATACTAGACAGTCACGAGTCACTCGCGAGTTGCTCTTAGTGACAGTCGCGAATACTCCTGGAAGTGGGGATTTTTAAGATAAGTTTTGCTTGTTCTTTTCTTTGTTTGGTCCCTATTTCTAAGTGGTCTTTCTTTAAGAATGTTGTGTAGTAGGTCTTAAAACTGTTGGTGATCACATTTCTTTCCTTTTTCGGAGCTCTTGAGTCTTTTTGCTTGGTTTATTTACTGCTTGCATACTGAAGTGTTTTGGCATGTTTGGGTTGTGGGTTAAAGTGTCTTGGTCCAGATCAGTGATCAGGGTCTTGGGCTCAGTCTTTCCAGTCTGTCTTCTGACAGTGGCTGGTTGTCACTTGCCTTTGTAAGTATGCATTGATTCTTTGTCATTAGTAGCACCCAAGCTAGGGTTCCTAGCCTCCCTTTGTTGGTGGTCTTTTGGGTCCTGTCAGCCTGTTTGCTTCAGTTTGTTACTTGTATACAGTTTATAAGCGTCAAGTTTTCTCAAGCATAGTGCATTGTAGATGCATAGTAGAGTTTTGATTATTTTTAAAAGTGAAAAGAAAACATAGTTAAAGCTTTTGCATTGTGATTTTTGCATAAGTAGTGTTTATTTCAATTTAAAAATATTATATCAAAAACTACAAAAACATAGGCTTAGTTTCTTTCATCGTAGCTTTCATTTCATCAATACATATTTGAAAAAATTAAAAAGAAGTTTGTTTTTATAATGGAAATTTTGCTTTGAATCCACCTTTACTTTCATTTATTTCTTGTTTGAGTCAAAACATCATACAGTATACCATTCCATTTCCTCTTGAGTAAAGAACAACCCTTTAAAATAAACGCATAAATTAAAATTTACTAGTAAGTTTTGTTTTATAGGGGCCTTTCACCTACTAGCTCAAGCTAGACTTGCGAGATAGGAAGTGTAAACTTCCCACAAGTTATAAACTCAGACGTAGTGGACCTTTCTTTAGGGAAATCCTTGACTCTATCACTATATCTGGGAAGCTCCTCTCAAACGGGAGCTAAGCACTAGGCCATGTGGAGGCTTGGACAGAGGAGATAACCCTCTGAATCCTTGTCAAAATGTAACCCAGGACTTTTACGCATCTGGGGATTCTGTCCTAGACAGAGTTTCGGGCTCAGCTATCCTGCCCATGCATACGAGTTCGGCTGACGACTGTCCCCCCAAACAGCTGGTATTGCCAAGGTAGCCTTTAGTCTCTTGTCTTTTTAGGGTTCATACCTAGGTAAACCGGAAGGCTATTTCTGGTTCACCTTGAACGGGCTTGGAAGGTAACCCTTGTGGAAAGTGTAGGAGGGTGGTGGGTGATTCCTCTGCTTGTGCCTAAGAACCACCTCAAGGACGCCAAGTAATTGTTCATCAGCTTTCTTCGGGAAAGTATATCTTCACTACTACATTTTGACCAAAAATCCGACGGCCGTCATGTCAGATTTTCGACACTTCCCTGTCGCATGTACGACACTTTGATTTTTTTTTAAGCGTTGGAAACTTGTCATCGGTTTGCCGACACCTAAGTAACCGTCGGTTAAGCGACACTTAAGTAACCGACAGTTAAATTTAAAGCGTCAGTTAAGCGACGGAATATTTTCGACGGTAGTGAAAGTTTTTTAAGCAAATAACCTTGATGCCGTCGGTTAAGCGATAGACGTAAAGTCGGATAAGCGACAGATATTAAAAGAAGCGTCGAAAAAGAGACAGATATCACCATCGGATAAGCAACGAATGGATAGAAAAAGCATCGGAAAAGAGACAGATATCACCGTCGGATAAGCGACGGATGGCTAGAACAAGCGTCGGAAAAGCGACACCTGAAACCGTCGCTTAAGCGACGCTTGTTGAATTTAAAAAAAAAAAAAATTGAAATTTGACATGTATGCCTGTCACTTTGTTATTCTGAATGATGCAGCAATATGTTATGACTAGAATTTAGTATGCCAAGTTGTGAAAAGGCTTAAT
>LPNX010614687.1:0-11447 GCA_001517045.1 Pseudotsuga menziesii
AAGAACACAACAGTGCTCCAAGGGACAAAGGGATGCAGACTCAAGCATACAGTTCTGGCAACAATGGACTATAGTTTCGATGCTCTCAACTTTCTCTTTCCCTTTCAATGTACCAAGGGGTTCCTTATATAGCTCTTCAAAGGGATACTGAAGGGTCGAATTCGTGCGATCTCAAGGCATATGGAAGGCCAGGAGTCATATGAGTCGGATCCAAGTCAAGGAACAGTCCAAAAGGATTTGGATTTATGCACACATCCCGATGTACGCGACTATCGAGGGAATATCCGCGTATGTACGCGGTTATTAGGGAAAAAGCCGCGTATATCAATATTATAATGTTTTTTGGGGATGATCAAGGTAACATCAAAAGATATAAAGTGGTCCAAAGGGGTTAATGACTCTGCAGCGGGACAAGGGAAGGCCATACAATGTGTGATTCACCTAGTGTGGTGAAATCCGCTATAACAATAGGTCCACATATAAACTCTCACATTACACATTTTCTTAAGGATCTCATGGTACAGTTATGGGGACCCAAGCTAACATAGATGCCCTCCATGAGAAATTTTGGCTTTTAAGTGTGATATTATTAGTATTTTGAGGTTTAAACTATTGAGGATGGTTCTTGATACATGTACCATGGTTTGATGTGAAAAGAAATGGTATTACACCACAAAATTTATTTTGGGTTTCACAATCCATCTATCAGGCCATAAGCCACTACTGGGGATAAATATTTGTTAAGGTGGCGTATTTTCATGTTAAATTGCAACATTTTGTGTGTCCAAGTAAGTTATGAAAATTATAGAGTATGGTGCTTTGTGAAAAGGTCGTGGATCCCAGTGATTTTTTTAGTTGGTGATTAGATCCAATAACTCACTTCATTCTTAGTTCAATTGGAGGTGAAAGGGGCTATGCGATATGGGTGCCCAGACACACATCGAAGGAGAACCATTCGATTAAATGAATCAAGCACTGTTATGGAAGAATCATTTAAAGAATAAGTAAAGAAGGAAATCCACTACAGAGACAGAAAGTATACACACAAACAAAATGCAAGAATTTGAACCAATCTTTGTTATTTGATTACTACTATGTGATGCACAATACTCTCTTATTTATTATTTTCTTGATTGATTGATCGATTGGTTGTATATTACAATAGTGTACATGCTTATATAGAATGTTGAGATGCTTGGGTGACTACCTTTTATGTTCAACAACAAAGAATTTAGGATGGTTTAGAATTTCAACCATTACAGACGACTAGAAGATAGAGATACATTTTATCACAGACTTGTTGAGATGTTGAAATCGACGTTGCATGTCGAGATGTGAAACCTCTCAAGGTTAGGACTTATCAAAGTTCATGTTGAACCTGTACAAGTCAACAAACATGCCTACTGCTGAGTGGATCATTCCTCTTTCATTAACAAAAAATGGTACCCATTGTTTTCTCATTCAGGTGAAGAAACTTGTTGGTGATTTAAGTAACAGAGTACCAATGTCCTTGTGTGGGGAGTTGTCCATATTTAGCCACTTGAAACAAGGGAATGGAGTTAATCCTTGTATGGTGTATGCATTGTCCCAAAATGGTGTCGCAAGAAAGAGGATCCTGAGCATCTGGATGGATGTATTCAGGTTCGGTTGTTTGCAAGTCGTTTTGTTCCAATAGTGGTGCACTGTATGGTCAAAGTAGATCCACATTAAACATTGGATACAGAATTAATCATGAAGGAATTTTGAGATGGAAAGTGTTTTCTCTAATCTTCTTAAGGATACTATATGGACCATATCACAAAGGTTTTAGCTTTCTATATGGGCCAGTGAAGTGCTCCTTATTTAGATGTAACCAAACTCGATCCCCAATTCGGAATGAATGAGGAATACGATGCTTATTGTGTCAGGCCTTAGCTTTTTCATTAGCTCACTGTAACATTTCATGTGCTTGCTTATGGATGTTATAGATTTTGTCTCTAAACTTCAATGATTTTTCAACATCTCGTCCATCTAAGTTGGTGTCACTCGACAATGTGGATGAACTGATCAATTCAATGGGCGATGAGGGTTGAAATCCATAATAGATCTCGAATGGTCTCTTTCCCATAGAGTTTTCATGATCATGATTGTAACTATGTTGTATGTATGGGAGACTTCCATCCCATGTCCATTGATGCTTGTGGTTGCACATACGAACCAATTGTACTACCAAGCGATTCACAACTTATGTTTGTTCATCTGCTTGAGGATGGAAAGTTATCGACAAAGAAAGTATCGTGTCAAAATGTTGCCAGAGATTCTTCCAAAATATACTGAAAAATATGGCATCTCTATCGAAAATGATGGTCATTGGAAGGCCATAATGTTTCCAAACATGTTCGAAGAAGAGATAAGCAGTATGTTGTGTTGTCGTAGTCTTCTTGCATGGAATGAGGATAGTCATATTGGAAAATCTGTCGACTAATACTAAGATTGTGTCATGTTGATGTTTGGTAGTAGGATATCCCATCAGGTGGTCCATAGAAATAGATTCCCATGGTCGACTAGGAACTGACAAAGGCATGTAAATTCCTTATCATTGATTCAACAGTTTAGCAATGGCACAAACCATGCACTATCGAATGTACCTGTTGACGTTAGATTTAAGTGAAGGACAATAAAAATAATTCTAGAGGATAACAAGAGTCTTTGCTACTCCAAAATGTCCTGTAGTCTTGTTGTAGCATGAAAACCAAATGAGCTATTGTCGGTGATCATCGGTCGATACACAAAGTTATCTAAGCTTGTATAGCAAGGTGTCATTTATGAAGTAGTCAGTAGTAGACAGTGTGTCGGTTTGAATTTGTCAATAAATTGGTGAGAAGTCGAAGTATACTGAATACAATCGTGACCAAGTGGTGGTGTTGTAACCCTATAGACTCATCACTAAGTGGGTGGTTGGATCAAACAATTGGTGGCGGCATTGGATTTACCTTTTCGATACTTAATTACGAACTGAAATTGTTGCAGGTGATCAATCCACTTGATTTTTCGAGTTGTTTGTAGTTTCGACTAGGATGGAGTGAAATGTAAGGACGTGTGGTCAGTAAGGATGATCATTTCCTTCCTAAGGATATAATGTATCCATTGCTTAAAGGCTTGAAAAATGGCATACAATTATTTTTCATTCGTCGAATACCTTCTAATAGTTTCATTGAAATTTTCAGAATGAAAAGTGACTAGGTGACTAGATTGAGTGATCACTACACCTAAAGCATATTCTTATGTGTATGTCTCAATATTGAAAGGCTAATCCAAATTAGGTAACACAAGTATTGGTGTAGTACAAAGATGATGTTTGTGCTACTCAAACTCTTGTTGTTATCTTGGTGTCCATTTGAAGACAGTTTTCCCATTAGTCAACTGATTCAAGGGCCAGGATATGTGACTGAAGCTGAGTATGAAGCGTCAATAGAACTTATACAAACCAATAAAACTTCTTATTTCATGAATGTTTTTAGGAATGGGACAATATTTCAGGATCTGACGTACGTTTTTTGGGTCGACGTGAATTCTTGCATAGTCAATTACATACTCCAAATATTTGATGTTGTTCATCGCAAATGAACATTTATCCATTTTCAGATATAGTTGATGTTGTTGGAGAGTGTCAAAGTTTTTTGGCATGTTCTTCCCATGATCGACTAAAAATGAAGATATAGTCAAGATAGACAATGACACACTTATCAATGAAAGGTAGTAGAAGGTCATCCATATAATGCATGAAGGTCGAAGGTGCATTGGTTAAGTCGAAAGGCATAACTAACCATTCAAACAATCCTTCCTTGGTTTTGAAAGTAGTTTTCCATACATCGATAGAATCAATAGGAATCTGATGGTATCCCAACTTGAGGTAGAGCTTAGTCAATAACTTAACATCTTTCATACAATCGATGAGTTTTTCTATCCTTTGAAGAGGGTATTTATTATTTACCAAAATTTTGTTGAGATCCTCATGACCAATGCACATGCACCAAGTCCCATATTTCTTCAAAACAAGGATGACTGGACTTCCACAAAGAGAGTATCTGGGTTGGATGTGACCTTTGTTGATCAAATACTGGATTTGTCTACAGATTTCTTCATTCCTGATAATGGATATTTTGTAAACAAATGTGTTAAGTAATGAAGAACTGGGAACAAGTTTGAAGGGGTGCTTTACCTAAGAATGTAGAGGTACTCATTCTGGCTCTTGAGATACGTTTGGATATTCATTAAGAATATGGTCGATCTATTGTTGTTATTGGGAGATGCAATGGTTGGTAATTCGACTCATTACTGCAATATTCCTGGAATTTTGAGTCATTATCATAATCAATGTGAATTTTGAGCATGGTTGATAAGCTTCTTTGTTTGTTTGGCAGATATCATAGCAATTGTTGATATAGGTTGTCGCTCTAGTATCTGTTAGAAAACAAAACCATAGAGCAATAACAGATATACAGTTAAAGCAATAAACAAGATGCAAAACACATTAAAATATTACAGAGAGACATAGATATAACGTGGTTCACCCAAACGATGGGCTACGTCCACAAATAAATTGCCAATCCTTTTATTACAGTCGAAAAAGATGAAGGGATACACCCTATAGAAAAACCGTTGCACTTCCTCTTCACGCTCTCACAGTCTCTCTTCCAATACAATACAATACCATACTCAGTCATTTTACAATGCTTTATTTTATAGGGGAAATACAATGGGAAAATTCTAGGGTTAACCCAATACCATGGGTCCGCAGGGTAGGGGGAATGAGTGTACAGTACACCTGGGTTACAATCACAACTGAATAATATCTCTGGATCTGGAAGATTAAGCTCCACAACCAACAATCTCCCACTTGGAGACTGATCACATCAACTCCACCACTACTGCAATTTCTGGACTATGCTCTGGACCTTGGACTTGGAAAATTTCTTATTTTCACCTTCATGCTTGAAGGCCAACAGAAACGGAGTAGGAACTTAATTTCTCTCTAGTTACTCCCTTTGTCAACATGTCTGCAGGATTTTGACTAGTGTGTATCTTTTCCATTTTTAATAGTTCTTCATCTAGAACAAATCTTATGAAGTTGTACTTGAGTTGTATATGTTTAGTCCTCAAATGAAAGGTTAAGTTCTTTGCAATATGAATGGCACTCTGGCTGTCATTGTATAGCCTACTATTCTCTTGCTTCTTACCCAATTCTTCCATGAACCTCTGCAACCAAATCATCTCCTTACTAGCCTCTGTAGCAACAACATACTCTGCTTCAGTTGTTGAAAGTGAAACAACCTATTGTAGCTTTGAAATCCAACTTACTGTTGTTCCACCCACAGTAAACAGATACCCTATGGTGCTCCTCCTGCTGTCTTTATCAGCAGCCATATTTGCATCAACATATCCCTGTAGAACAGTGTCTGAACCTCCAAAACATAATGCATGTGAAGTGGTACCTCTCAAATACCTGAGAATCCACTATACTGCTTTCCAATGCTCTTTACCTAGATTATTCATATACCTAATCACAACTCCCACTGTATGTGCAATATCTAGTCTTGTGCACACCATGGCATACATCAAGCTTCCAACCGCTGATGAATAGAGAATCTTAGACATGTAATCTATCTCTTCCTGTGTCTCTGGACATGTATCATTGCTTAGTTTGAAATGGCTGGCCAAAGGTGTACTGACTGGTTTTGCATTCTGTATTCTAAACCTCTACAACACCTTTTCCTATCTCTTGTTATTCTCATACCAAGGATTTGCTTTGCAGCACCCAAATCCTTCATCGCAAATGATTTAGCTAGTTTTATTTTGAGCACATTTATATACTACATGTTAAACCCTACAACAAGCATGTCATCCACATACAATAACAAGATAATATATCTTTCGTTATCTAGCCTCTTGAAAAAAACATAGTGGTCAGAATGACATCTATCATAACCTTTTTTGTCATAAACTTATCAAATTTTAAATACCACTGCCTTGGAGCTTTCTTCAGGCCATAGAAGCTCTTCTTCAACCTGCAAACCAAATTCTCCTTCCCTTTGACCTCATACCCTTGTGGATGCTACATATAAATCTCTTCCTCCAAATCCCCATGGAGAAAGGTTGTTTTTACATCTAACTGTTCAAGATGCAAATATTCTACCGCCACTAGACGTAAAATAGTTCTAATTGAAGTCATTTTAACAATAGGAGAAAATATTTCAGCAAAGTCTATACCTTTATTTTGTGCAAACCCCTTTACAACAAGTATAGCCTTGTACAGCTTCTTGCCTCCATCTTCTTCCTTCAACCTATAAACCCATTTATTATGCAATGCCCTTTTTTCTGCAGGCAACTTAACCAAATCCCAAGTCTGGTTTCTTATCAATGAGTCCATCTCCTCATCCATGCCTTGCTCCCAATTCTTTCTAGTTTCTACCTGCATTGATTCTTCATAACATTCTAGTTCACCAGAATAAATCATCAATAAATAATACGATGAAGGAGAGAATTGTTCAAGGGGTCTACTTAACCTGGTATACTTTCTTACAATTGCAGGAATTTCAGGTACCTACTACAGCTCTTTATTTTCTGGTGCCTTTGGAACTTCATTTTCTTTGATTTCATCAAGCACTGTGTACTATGTGTTTTCCTTTTCTTCTTTCTTTCCCTACAACTGATCTTTGTACATGAAATTTTCATTGAATACTACATCTCTACTCCTAATGATTTTTTTATTTTTAAGATCCCATAAGCGATAAACAAAATCATCAACCTTGTATCTAATAAAGGTACATTTCTTGGATTTAGCCTCAAGCTTTGTTCTATCATCTTTATCAATATGGACAAATGCTTCACAACCAAAAGTTCTCAGAAATGAGTATTTTACCTGTTTACCTCTCCATGCCTCCTCTGGAATGCCACCATCCAATGCGCTTGAAGGCCCTCTGTTTATTAAATAAACAACAGTGTTTATAGCATCAGCCCAAAACTGTAAGGGAAACCCTGCATGCAATCTCATACACCTTGGACGCTCCATGATCATTTTGTTCATCCTTTCTAACACACCATTTTCTTGTGGTGTTCCAGGGACTGTCTTCTCTCTGCGAATCCCATTGTGTGAACAGTAACTGTCAAAATCCATGCTGTAGTTTTTGCCTCCATTATCAGATCTGAGACATTTCAACCTGTTTCCTGTCTCATTCTCAGCTAAATATTTCCACTTCTTAAAAGTATCAAAAACATCATATTTTTGTCTAATGCAATAAACCCAATTTTTTCTAGTTGCATCATCAATAAAAGTAACATAATAACGAGAGCCACCAAGATATTGTACCTGAGTTGGTCCCCATACATCTGTATGGACAATATCTAACTTTTCACTCTTCTTTTGTTGCCCAACCCTGAGAAATCTAACTCTCTTCTATTTTCCATAAACACAGTTCTCATAGAATTCCAGGATTACCTGCTTCAGATCTGGAAGCAGTTTCCTTGAGTGGAGAATCTGCATCCCCTTCTCACTCGTGTGTCCAAGCCTATGATGCCACAACGCCGCACCTATTTTTGTGGAAGCTAAAAATATAGAATAATCAGTATTATGAGGACATAAATATAATGTACCTACCCTATCTCCTTTTTCTATTACCAGTGATCCTTTAGTGATCTTCTACCACGTTTCTCCAAACATAGACAAACAACCACTATATCCCAACTGCCCTATTGAGATCAGATTTCTTTTCATAGTAGGAATGTGCCTTACATCCTTTAGCAGCCAATCATTTCCATTATTTAACTTAATCCGTACCTTACCCTTTCCAACAATTTTACATGGTTCATCATCCCCCAATAGCACATGCCCAAAATCACCTTGAACATAATCATGAAAGAATTTCCTACGGGGTGTAGCATGACATGAAGCCCCTGAATCTACTACCCATTAATCACTAGTATTATCTAATGCAAGAATCAAAGCATCTTGTAACACATCACCTGCTACATTAGCTTCCTGGGTAGTCTCTTGTTGCCTCTCACCTTTATTTTTTGGTGCTCTACAGTCTTTCTTCAAATGTTCTTTCTTACCACAGTTCCAACACTCGATTTTTTCGAATCTGGACTTGGATCTGCCCTTTTTAGACTTGTCACAATTTCCTAGGCTCCTTCCTCTCTCGTTTTGTCTCCCTCTGCTCTCCATGGTCAACGCATTACCTGATGTCTCACCTATGCTTTTTCTTCGCATTTCCTCGCTAAGAATAACACCAAAAACATCATCAAACTTAAGAGTGTTTGAACTAGGGACAAAGTTACTTACAGCCATGACCAAGCTATTCCAGCTTTCTGGCAATGAGCATAAGATTAGAAGAGCCCTAACTGTTATAGCGGATTTTACCACACTAGGTGAATCACACATTGTATGGCCTTTCCCTGTCCCACTGCAGACTCATTAGCCCCTATGGACCACCTTTTGTCTTTTGATGTGTACTTGATCATCCCTAAAAACATAAGAAAAGTGATATACGCGGCTTTTTCCCCGATAACCGCGTACATACGCGGATATTCCCCCTATAGTCGCGTACATTGGGATGTATGAATAATCCAAATCCTTTTGGAGCGTTCCTTAACTTGGATCCGACTAATATGACTCCTGGCCTTCCATATGCCTTGAGATCGCACGGATTCGACCTTTCAGTATCCCTTTGAAAAGCTATATAAGGAACCCCTTGAGACATTGAAAGAATAAGAGAGAATTGAGAGTAACGAAACTATAGTCCATTGTTGCCAGAACTTATGCTTGAGTCTGCATCCCTTTGTCCCTTGGAGCACTGTTGTGTTATTCCCAAGCTTGCCTTTTGCTAGTGAGCTTGCTATCGGAGTGATGGAGGATTGAGGTGGTGGAGGCCCAACTGGGGGATTCAGTTTCTCCGGTTCGCAGATGTGCCATCAGAGGTTGTCACTGTAATCTCTGATTTATATTAATAGAAATATATTTTCCTGTCTAGTAATGTGTATTTGAATGAATATTGTATCCATTGGAATATGTCAAATGCTTTTACATTATTGATTATATATGCTAGAATGGATCTAACACCATGAAATATAGTATGCTTGTATTGTTTACTTATTGTTGAGGAAGTATTATATCAATTCAAGCTGATGATTGGAAAGCTCAATGGGGATCTACTTCAACCGTCCAGAATAAGGTACAAGGTTCGATCCTTTAGTGTTAGACATTTTATTTCTATTGCATATTGGGAAAGATTGATTTCTGGAGTCTAGCTGTCTGTTGTGGTACCCCAAGCCATAGGAATTTTTCTCCGTAACAGAAATGGCGACTCCGAGGGGGTACTTGTAGAGGTTATTCTGCATGTGTCCCGACCAGGTTGGGGTCGGACAGCACAGTCGCTTTACACGTTGAAGCTGAGGGCCACTATAATTGGTTACGTACCTCCGCTTGTAGTGTATGGGAGTTTCGGGCCTCTCCTAGGAGAGACATACCTGCTGCATTCGAGAGCTCACATATCCTCCCCTTGGTTTGCTTGTATTTTGGCTGTAGATTTTCTTAGGAGTGTGCTCTTTGTGCGCTAGTTGGCCTTTGGGATCGTGGTTACTTGAGTATATTTATGCTCTCTTGAGTTCAGGTCCTTTCATTTTCGGCATGCCTGGTATCCTATCACCCGTCTTGGTCCTAGTACGGACCTTGGTGTCAGACTTGGGGGCATCACAGTCCCTTACCGTGCTCGTTGATTTGGGAATGGTCATATTGCATCCTCTACTTCATTTGTGGAGGCCTTTTATTCCCTTCACTCAGTCTTTACACCAGTGGTCACCCTCATGGGGGGTGGTAGTGGATGCGTGAACGTTGGGTCTACACCTTACTTTCCTTTTTATGTCCCATCGTTCACCGCATTGTTTCCTTTGGGTGCTATTGTCATGATCATTCCTCCCTATATCCTATAGTTTGGATTCTATATTGATTATTTTGGGATGTTTTGGACTAATATGGTTGTCATGTAGGATCCAATTTTTGTACACTCTCTCCAAGGTTTCGACCCGTTCGTTCCTATCACAGGTATTATGTCTAAACTGGCATATAGGTTAGGATTTCGCATCCGCTTGCACTTATGCATTGCCTTATGACCGTTCCATCTTAACCTTAGGTACGAACCCACTCTATTATGTCACGGAACCTTCTTGCTGCTATAGAAGTGGCATGATATGAGTGGTAGAGCCTCACCTTACATGGGTACCCTAGTTAGCGCCTTATTTGCAGTTGGTGCCCATGCCGATGTTTCTCCCTTTAGGGTTTGGGAGTTCATTGTATAGTATTGCCATGACATTTCGCAAGAGCCTCATACTCCTCTTGATCTTATGCTGGCCATGATCCCCTGGACTCCCTTGTATCAAGTTGTGGATGCATTATCATGAGCTTTTCCTGTCTTATTAAGCTTTATGCTGACTCCCCTGATATTTCGTTTTAGCCGTATAGCCCGAGATTGTCTCATGTCTAGCCATGCAGAGCCTTTATTTATATCCTTCACAGCTTGATTCCCTTTTTACCGGGAGGGGTTTTTCCCCCGAGTGTCGATATCCTACACATGTATCCTTGCATTGAGCATAGGTATGTTCCACTACTTGGAAATAGTTTGTTTGCCCTAAATGACACTTGTCTCCTCCTAGTTTGTAACTATAAATCTAGTTTATTCTTTTTTCAAGCTTTTCAAATAACTGAAAAAGACCAAAAAAACCAAAAAACCAAAAAGCCACACAAGAAAAGATATTATCTTTGGCAGCTGTCGAGTCGTGTCGCCTTCAAACAGAGCACTGCATATCACATCCATTGGTTGGGTTAAAGTTTGAATTAGGAGCTATACTCGTTATCTGAGTTTATCTCCACCGGCTGGTTAAGCTTCCAGTCCCTATGGAGCCTCTATTGATGCCTCCTGTGTCATAGAGATGTCCCAGTTTGTATATTGAGTCTATGCTGCCTTCATTCAGTCACCATACGCCGTTATGCTCTTGTTCGAAGGAAGTTGAAACCTAAGTCGGCCATTCCTCAGTTATCTTGACTTTGCATGTCGGCCATTCCCAGTACAGTTACTGGTTTTTGCACCTTATGATCGAGTCCTTCCACATTATACAGCCATGCTGAGTACCTCGTGTTGGATGATGGGGGATGCCTTAATGCCCTCCTTCCAGCGGATTTCATCCCATCGACTTCAGATCATTTATTCTGGGATTGGAGTCTAGAGTCATTTTTGAGTGCCTTGAGACTTGCAGTCATCAGTGGCAGGTTCTCTCACCATCGACAGTTTTGGGAATACATCAATGTCCCATGATCCATGGATTCTCTCAAGTGTTCGACCTCAACACATTTATTCACACTTGTTAGTTTGCACTCTAGTACCTTGATTCCCATTTTCATTATCGGTGGGTGATCT
>LPNX010614687.1:11882-24035 GCA_001517045.1 Pseudotsuga menziesii
TGTGTACTTGATCATCCCTAAAAACATAAGAAAGGTGATATACGCGGCTTTTTCCCTGATAACCGTGTACATATGCGGATATTCCCCCTGTATGAATAATCCAAATCCTTTTGGAGCGTTCCTTGACTTGGATCCGACTCATATGACTCTTGGCATTCCATATGCCTTGAGATCGTATGGATTCGACCTTTCAGTATCCCTTTGAAAAGCTATATAAGGAACCCCTTGAGACATTGAAAGAATAAGAGAGAATTGAGAGTAACGAAACTATAGTCCATTGTTGCCAGAACTTATGCTTGAGTCCACATCCCTTTGTCCCTTGGAGCACTGTTGTGTTCTTCCCAAGCTTGCCTTTTGCTAGTGAGCTTGCTATCGGAGTGATGGAGGATTGAGGTGGTGGAGGCCCAAGTGGGGGATTCAGTTTCTCCGGTTCGCAGACGTGTCGTCAGAGGTTGTCACTTGTAATCTCTGATTTATATTAATAGAAATATATTTTCCTGTCCAGTAATGTTTATTTGAATGAATATTGTATCCATTGGAATATGTCAAATTCTTTTACATTATTGATTATATATGCTAGAATAGATCTAACACCATGAAATATAGTATGCTTGTATTGTTTACTTATTGTTGAGGAAGTATTATATCAATTCAAGATGAAGATTGGAAAGCTCAACGGGGATCTACTTCAACCATCCAGAATAAGGTACGATGTTCGATCCTTTAGTGTTAGACATTTTATTTCTATTGCATATTGGGAAAGATTGATTTCTGGAGTCTAGCTGTCTGTTGTGGTACCCCAAGCCATAGGAATTTCTCTCTGTAACACTAACCTCATCATCAAAGTTCACGTTTACAGAACTTAACTGACTAGCAAGTGTATTAAACTCATTTAAATGGTCAGCAATAGATCCACCTTCCAAAATCTTCATATTAAATAAAAACTTCATTAAAAATACCTTGTTAGAAACCGGGGGTTTTTCGTAGAGCTTACTAAATGCGCTTATCACACCCTTTGTTGGTTTTTCTTTTGAAATATTGAAGGCCACCGACGAAGCCAGGCACAACCATATTGTTCCCAGTGCCTTTCTGTCAAGAACCTCCCATTCTTCATCCTTCATAGCCACCAACTGTTTTGCTTTTCTGACCAACGATAGGTACAGATCCTTCTGGTACAGATATCCCTCCATTTGCATCTTCCATAACTGATAGTTTTGGCCATTAAATTTCTTGACCCTAAACTTTCCTTCTTCCGCCATTTCTCCCACTCGAACTCGGAACCCTTCTTTCCTGTGAGTTTAATTACCAACCAAATAGACCTTTTGGTTCTGATACCAATTGTTAGAAAACATGACCACGGAGCAATAACAGATATACAGTTAAAGCAATAAAAAGGATGCAAAACACATTAAAACATTAAAGAGAGACATAGATATAACATGGTTCACCCAGTGGATGGGCTACATCCATAAATAAATTTCCAGTCCTTTTATTACAGTCCAAAAATATGAAGGGATACACCCTGCAGCAAAACCGCTGCACTTTCTCTTCACGCTCTCACAGTCTATCTTCCAATACAATACAATACCATACTCAATCGTTTTACAATGCTTTCTTTTATATGGAAAATACAATGGGAAGCTTCTAGGGTTAACCCAATACCATGGGTCTGGAAGGCAAGGGGAATGAGTGTACAGTACACCTAGGTTACAATCACAACTGAATAATATCTCTAGATCTGGAATATTAGGCTCCACAACCAACAGTATCTCGTACTATTTATTTCGAATTTTGACAATAACCTTCTGAGGTCAGGGATGATAACTTCCATGTCTATCCCATAGGTAAGGTTTCCTAAATAAGGCAATAGATATGGAAAGTAGTGCCACGTCACATAGTACTTCATCTTAGAAAGGCATGATGAAGTAGGTGAGTCTACATTGTCGAGTGATCCTTGGTTTC
Source organism: Pseudotsuga menziesii (assembly GCA_001517045.1). Lineage (NCBI taxonomy): Eukaryota > Viridiplantae > Streptophyta > Pinopsida > Pinales > Pinaceae > Pseudotsuga > Pseudotsuga menziesii. Next base: position 13,845 of record LPNX010614687.1, read on the forward strand.
TATCCATCCCTCATCCAACCGATATTGTAAGGTTGAGGATGTGGAGTGGTGACAATACTAAATTCCATCACAGAATATTCACAAACAAATTTCTTTTGGATACCATTGTCCACAATTAGATGTAATGGATTTTTCTGAACCCATATTTATGTATGGAACATGCATTCTCAATCCTTCTTGTCGACGAAACTCAAGGCTATTGGAGTGGTGGATGTCGAAGTTAAAAGGGTTGATGCATCTGGGTCAGATTCTACCATGGATTTATCAGACAAGTCAGATGTTGACAATTTTTCCAAAAATGTCTTTCGATCTTTGAATTTTGATGTATGATGCCATGATGAATTGTGATAATCACACCATTTCCCAGTAAGGGGTTGATTGTTATGTTCCCTTTTTTCTTTCTGAAAGTGCTTCTTGTGATGGCGGAGTCTGCTAAGAAGGGTGTCTTGACTTATTGGAGTCAGTTGAGAAGGGTGTATTGACTTGTCAGAGTCGTTTGGTGACTTCTTGTTAGATGTTCGACTTGTCGTCTTGGTTGTGAAATGTTCTTTTCATTTGTGTTTAGATTCAATCTTGCTAGCGTAGTGGAATGCATTTGCAAGCATACTGACAGTTAGAAACTCTATTTATTGCTCAATGTAAAGGGATAATTTGTTGACGTACTTCAAGAAAAGTAATTTATCTTCTTCTTGGAAACCAAGTCTAACCATGAGTGAATAGAAGTCATCGGTGTAACTATGCACGGACTTTTCTTTCCATTGCCTTAGTTGTTGCCACTTCTTATATTGTTGTTCAATGTATTTGGGTAGGTAAAACTCCTTTCGGACGTATGCGGAAAAATTATCCCATGTGTCTATGGGGTCTCCTTCTCGCTCCATATTTATCGATATATTCTCCCACCAACAGTGCATGGAGTTGATATCTTTAAGGATGCAATGGTGATCTTTTCCGCTTTGGAGAGTTGATTCATGGAGTAGTAGAATTCAAGATGTTGTACCCAATTATCGACGGATTATGCTTCAATCATGCCTTCAATATTCGGTATTTCTATATTCATTTTCACTTTGAAGTGGATGATTTTAACAGAGTGAGGTCTCATTGAGGATTCTATGGATGGAAAAGCGAATCACATGAGAATCTCACTGAACTGGCTGAACATTTTGGTTCACTGGTGATCTAGTGCTTTTTCTATGAGTTTCCATGTCTCGTCAGTTGAATGTCTATTGCATGTTTCTTCGGCCATCTTCTCTCAAGTCAAAGGTAGTGTATGCTTTTATTTCGAGAGTGTTTGAAAAAGCTTAAGTCATGTAACTTCGATAGAAGTGTCTACACAACATAAGCTCTAAATATTGCTTTGATACCAATGTTTTGTGTGCCCAGTCGCACATTGGAGGAATACAGTTTGATTGAATGAATCAATGACTATTATGGCGGAATCATATAAATAATAAGCAAAGTAGGAAATACACTACCCATATAGAAAGTATACACGGAGACAAAATGCAGGAATTCGAACTAATCTATGATTTTCTATTACTATAGTGTGATGCACAATACTCTCTTATTGATTGTTTGCTTTATTGATTGATCTGTTGATTTCGTATTACAATAGTATACATGCTTATATATAATGTTGAGATGCTTTGGTGACTACTCATTGCATTCAGTTACAAACAAGTTAGAACGATTAAGAAATTCAATTGTTACATATGACTAGAAGAAAGAGAAACATTTTTTCGTAGTCGTGTCGAGATGTTGAAGTTGACGCTGCATGTTGAGATGTGAAACCTGTCAAGGTTTGGACTTGTTGAAGTCGATGTTGAACCTATCAAAGTCGACAAACATGCCAACTACTAAGTGGAGTGCTATGCACTCAGTGATCATAGGGAGATTTGCACTAATTTTACGTTGTTTGTCAACATGAATTCCTTATACATAAATAAAATATAACATGACACAAAAAATGATAATTACAATAATTCTAATGTCCTTGGGTATTTGGATTGATTACAAAGCCTTTGATTAGACTATTATTTCCTCAAAGATTGAAGTCAGTATTGCACCTTCAGAGGAAATCGCTAATATAATTTTTATTTTTCCTTATCCTTTAAATATATAGAGTTTTAGGGGATGCCCAATTAGATGGAAGGTATTTTTTTCTTAGGTAATTAACTACTTATTTTGACTCAATTTCCATGACATTCTATTTTATGAAAGTGATCAAAATTAACATTTAATGTTTGCAAATTTTTTATTACCCCCTTTGACACTTGGTAGATAACAAGTTATGATGGATATTTGTTGTCTTATCTTATCACATCTCGCCCATGTGGTCTATGTAAAGTCCCTCTTGACACAATGATTTTACAAATTGATGGTGGACATTCTATGTATGTATGGGTTTTCTAGAGTGTTATGAATTTACTGTGTGTGGTATGTTTAGAGTTTCTTAGGGATTTTATTTAGGCTCAAAGAATGTAGTTAGTATAGGTGTAGATGTAAGATCCAAGCTTTTACTAACTCGACAATATTTGTATTCCTTCATTCCCTAGTTAATAGCTTATTCTCGGAACCCTACTAGACTATATCTTTAAGGTATAACAGTTCACATATAATTCAAAAATTTATAGGCCATGGTATAAGGAAAATTGTTCATGTCTTAGGCCATATGGCTTCTCTATGAAATTGATGGGGACATGTTGTTGTAAGGGATTATGCACCTAATAGTCGTAGGTCGGGGGTTACCAACATACTCAAACACTTGCAGACAATTGACTTCTAAAGAGCAGAATAGGAAATAGGAGGGTTAGAAGAACTTACTTGTTAAACGAAGTTCGATCCTCGCTAGTCCTCTTCCAATCTGCTCCACTTCCAAAGTCTTTAAGGCTCACTCCTCTTTCACCTGTTCAGAGACAATCTTCCAGATATAGAGTGATTCATATATATATATTAGCAGGTTAGATAAATAAAATATGAAATACTGAAGCATAAAGAATTATCAACCCAAGATATATGAGACACATGTGGAAGAAGTAATCTCTTTATTATCAATAATGAGAAAGTTCAGAGTACAACTAAATGTCTGAGACAAGGAATCCTCTGTCACCAAAGGATTCTGAGTTTCATTGCTCCAAATACTTCTGTGAACAATCCACCAGCATAACTTTGCTCTCCAAGTGTAAGTCCCTACAACCCTCCCCAAGGCCTGTATTTATATGGGCGAAATAAGGCAGTTCTTGAAGGTTGGGGAAGTTGTAGCAGTTAGGGAGATTAAGTAAAATGACTTAACTAAACTCCCATTAGCGCATGTTTTTATGTTTTCATGTTAAGAAGCACATTCACGGGTATGTAGTAGAGCAACCCGCGAATGACTCGTGACTCTGTATAAGCGCAACCTGCGAATACATGGATTCGCGACTTGCTGTAAGGGAGACTCACGAATGATGCGTGAGTTGTCTATAATGAGAGTCGCGGATATATCCCAACATGGAAAAATGACAAAGTAACTCGCTGGATAAAGGTAGAATGTATTTCATGACAAGCCAAGCTATAGTGTTAAGGGAAAACCTCTATCCATAAGTGTCCTTTTGTGTGCCAATATGAGGGATATTAGCACTCGGATGGAGAGGTGCCACTCAGGTGTATAACACATGTGGAACCCAAAAGAAAACCTATAATCCCTACATATTTTTTGGGATTGGGGGGGTTTAAATACGGTATTAAAAGATAATTTTATGTGGGGTATTTCAACCCCGCCCCCCCAAAAAAGGCATGAAAATTGGACTTTTTGGGGGGACACTTTAAAACAACCACACCCGAAATTCCAATCCCCATAACTTTTAAGTGGGGGGTTTAAATACCACCTTGAAAAGGACCTTTAGGGAATCCTCCCCTAAAAAGTCACAACAATTTAATTTTTGACAGTATATTTATAACCATCTCCCCCACAAGTCCAAATTCTTGTGACTTTTACGGGTTTTTTTACAAACGACCTTGAAAAGGACCTTTAGGAAGGGTCTTTTAATCACCCCCAAAATTCATGGAAATTGGACTTTTGAGGCCATATTTGTAACCACCCCCCCCAAAAGTCCAATTTATCATGACTTTTAATGGTTTTTTTGTAAATTGCCTTAAAAAGGACCTTTACGGAGGGTTCAAGTCACCCCCCCAAAAAACAAATTCATGGAAATTGGACTTTTTAGGTAGGATTTATCATAACCAGCCCCGCAAGTCCAAATTCCCATAGCTTTTAAGGGTGGATTTAAAACAAATTCCCCCAAAAGCCCAATTATCATGCCATTTGGGGGTGGTTCTCAAACAACTACCCCCAAAAGTCCAATTATTATGGATTTAGGGGAGGATTTCACACAACTACCCCCAATAGTTCATTTATCATGATTTTTTTTCAAGGGGGGTGCAGGGGTGTAAAAACCGCCTAGAAAAGAACCTTTAGGGGGGTCTTTCCAAACCCCCCCCCCCCCCCCGTAAAAAAAAAGGATTGAGAACTGGAATTTTTTTTGGGGTGGGGGGGTTGTTAGAATAATCAACCCATATTTACCTACATTTGACATTAATTAATCATTTTTGTCTTATTACCTAGATTCCTAGATTCCATTATATGCTAGGTGTCTTCCACATGTCCTAGAAGTCAACACATGTTAAAAATGGGTCATGGATCACTTAGGAAACATCCTGGAAACCAATTTTAGAAATACTACTTTTATTCCGAGTTAATAAAGCATATTTCTTCTTTTTCTAAAAGCTTCCTTGCTTTATAACAGTTTTAAGGAAAAAGGAAAAGCTAGTATAGGTGTAACTGCCTTGTTTTACGCCCACATCATTGTCCCTCTTTTTCTCCAATTAAAAGGATGAATGAGTTGTTTTTCCATCCCTCTTTATCTTTCCCACTTTATTTAACAAATTCGTGAGCATCTTCATAGATTTGGAAACTACTTTACGCACCTATGGGGGATTTGACTAGTTTTGGTAAGCCTATATTTTGACCAATTCAAATAACATTATTATTTTTTGAAACCAATCATGTAATTATATATTTGAGCATACTATAAATTCATAAGTTTGGCTATTTTACACTTACTTAATATAGATTAGTGTTATGCTCCAATTTCAGTCTCCTTTGGTGTGAATTTTGCATGTTTGATTGGAGATTTTGTGAGTGTTATTGTTCTATCACTTGGGTTCAATTTCCACATGGTATCAGAGCCTTTGTAGATCGATTTATCTCCTTCCATATTGCTATTGCAGGTTTGACATCTTGACTGGGAGCGGATTCTGCTGACTGGAGGGAACAATTACTAAGCTATGGACCTATCTCAGAAGATCATCTTGACTCCATTCAATTTATTTGAGTAGAAATATGAGATGGATATATTGTTGAGAGAAAAAGGTCTCTAGATTTTGGCCATGGCAACTGAGGCAGATCCCAATGCAGTTGCAGAGAAAATTAAAAGGCACAACAGGAGGGATGAGGCCTATCGTTTTTTGTGTCTGAGCATTTCAAGAGACCTCCTCTTCCATCTTGATGGATTGAAATCACCTAATGAGGTTTGGGAGAATATTGTAGAGATTTTTGGAAAGACAAATGAGATGATACGACATCAAATTGAGAATGATTTGATCTCCTTGAGTCCCAATAGCTTCGAATCATTGCAACTCTACTTTTCCAAGTTTAAGGACCTTGTTTTGCAGCTAAAACAGTGTGGGATCGAAAAGAAGGAAGAGAAACTAGTCTTGGCCGCACTCTCTAAGCTTGATCTTGACTACTCAGTGTTTGTTTCAACCTTCCATGCCACCAAGTTGACAGCACGAGCCTGGAAGATGACTAAGCCTACAGAGTTCATGGAATCCCTCACATAAGTGCAAGATAAGTTGGTGATGATGGGCACCATCAAACCTTCCAAAGAACAAGATTTGGTTATTGGAGATTCAAGGGTGGATTCAAAAGGCAAGAAAAAAGCTAAAAATCCACCTAATCAAAAGAGAGACAAGAACAAGTCTCAAGAGGAGCCCCAAGGCTCCAAGAAGAACTCCCAGAAGAAGAAGAATAAAGGATAAATGAGCAAGTGTGCATACTGCAGTAAGGGATATCATCCTGAGAGCTCTTGTATGAAGAAGAAAATTGACATGTTGACCCAACTCCTAGAGAATAATAACATATCCCTTCTTGATTGCTCAAATAAGAGGGAAGGAGGATCAAATTTAGAATACAAAGAGAGAGTACATGCCTTGGTTGCTGGCACATCAAGCTCACCTAGCTTCGTCATTGATTCTGGAGCTTCTAGACACATGGTTTCGACAGAGGAGAAATTATCCTCTATTGACATGTCAAAAGGTCCACCAATAGTTTTGGGAGATGACTCTCTCACTGACAGTTTGGGGAAGGGTAGGATTGATCTTGACCATGGTAATTTCAATAATGTGTTGTATGTTCCAGGTATTTCCTCTAATCTCTTGTCATTGTATCAGATGACTCACATTGGGTCTTGAAAGAAGGTCATCTTCTCCCTTGATGATGTTGAAATCACTGAGATTTCAAATGGTAAAGTCATAGAAAAAGGTGTTGTTGATCACACTTCAAAGGTATACAATTTTTCCCATTTTCTACCCTACTCAAACCCCTCTGCTCTTCTGATTTATGCTAATGAAGCAAGCAAGCTTTGGCATGAAATATTTGTCGATCTGAACTATAAGTATCTTTCTGACTTAAGTGAAAAATATATGGTCATAGGGTTACCAAAGATCAAGTTTTCTAAGGGAGTCTGTAAAGGTTGTATCCCAAGAAAACACCCAGAGCACAAGTATGAGAGAGCTAGTCATGAGAGAACCTTTGCACCTCTTGAGTTGATCCATAGTGACATTGCTGGTCCATTCCCTGATATGTCCATGATTCAAGCCAAATATGCACTCACCTTAATAAATGACTTTTCCAGGTTCTGTTGGGTCTATTTCCTAAAGCACAAGTTTGAAGTTTTTGACCTCTTCAAGGTCTTTTGAGCCTTGGTTGAGAACCAGTCTGGGAGGAGACTCAAGATCCTCAGATCTGAAAAGGGTGTTGAATATGTAAATTTTGAGTTCATTTAGTATTGTAAATATGTGGGTATCTAGATCCAACATTCGACCCCTTACACACCACAACAAAATGGTGTTACTGAGAGAAAGAACAGATCACTAAAAGAGATGGTAACCTGCACAATGGAGGCTAAGACTTTGCCACCAAAGTTTTGGGTTGAGGCTATAAAATGTGCATCCTAAATCCAGAATAGGGTTCCTCATAAGAATCTTGATGGTATTACTCCTTTGGAATCTTGGAGTGGGAACAAGCCAGATGTGACCCATTTCAGTATTTTTGGCTCAAAGGCTTGGGCTAAAATTCCAATTGAAAACAGGAAGGATTTGCAACCCCAAATCCAGAATTCCTATTTATTGGGTATTCTAATGATTCAAAAGGGTAAAATATGATCAAATTGAGCACTAAAATTGTTTTCATTGAAATAAGTGTTCAGTTCGAAGAAGAGCCTTTAGCAGCATTTGAAGTTGGAGAGTCCTCTTCATCACCAGAACCATTGATTGTAAGTGAAGAGACTAATGATTTTGATGATTCTGATATGTCTGATAATGATGATTTAACTACAGATCCTAACAGTCCTACAAAACCAAAATGGGCAGAAAATACCATTCATGCAGCTGGGGAACTAGCTGGAAATCCTAATGACACTAGGAGGACTAGATCTCAATTTGAGAGTGCCCTTTGTGTGAAAGATCCTCTATTTGTTGAGAAGTGATATTTGATGGTTGAATAAGATCCATAGACATATGAATATGCAGCACATGATCCAAGCTGGAAAACATCCATGGAAGAAGAATTCAGCTCGTTCCAGAAGAACAACACTTGGGAACTTGTTGATCTTCCCCCAGGGAGGAAGCTAGTTCAGTGTAAGTGGGTCTTCAAGACTAAGTTTGATCCTGATGGATCACCTTTGAAATATAAGGAAATATTGGTAGCTAAGAGCTAATCACAAGTACATGGTATTGACTACAATGAAACCTTTGCATCAGTGGCAAAGATGGACTCCATAAGGCTAGCTCTAGCCATTGCAACTTCGAAGCAGTGGGAAGTACATCACATGGATGTGAAGTGTGCTTTCCTAAATGGATATATCACTAAAGATATTTACATGCAGCAACTTGAAGGGTTTGTTTCTAATCCATATTTAGTGTGCAGGCTAAATAAATCATTGTATGGGCTCAAGCAAGCCCCCATGGCTTGGTATGCCAAAATTGATGCATTTTTGCTATCATTGAGTTTTGTTCGATGCAAGTCTAACATGCATGTTTATTTGAAGCTGATTCATGGTTTTTTGATGATTATTGTTTTATATGTGGATGACCTACTGATTACAATAATTTCAAAGAAAGAGATTTCCTCCTTGAAGGATGCAATGAACCATGCATTTTCCATGACAAATTTGGGATTGTTGAGCCAATTCTTGGGTCTCGAAATTGCTCAATCCCAACATGGAATAAAAGTACATCAGTCCAAGTATTCTTCATATTTTCTCATCAAGTTCAACATGAAATATTGCAAGACAAGAAAGACTCCATTCCTTTCAGGAGTTAAGCTTGAAGAAGCAGGTTCTTCTCCTATGGTAAATAATACACTATATAGGCAGTTAATTGGGTGTTTTCTTTATCTTACACATACTCGATCTGATTTATCTTATGCAGATAGTGTGGCTTAGAGATACATGGATCAGCCTCATGAGATCCACTGCAGAGAAATCAAGAGGATCCTAAATTTTTTTCAAGGAACAAGAACTCATGGGATCTTCTACAAAGAAAAATCTGATCTTGATTTTATTGGATTTATTGGCAGTGATTGGGTAGGTGACAACACAGATCAAAATTCTACATCAGGATATGCGTTGATTCTTGCAAAAGGACCAATCAACTGGTTAAGAAAGAAGCAGAGTGCCATAGCACTTTCATCTATAGAAGCAGAGTATAGAGGAGTTGTAAATTCAACAACTCAATGTTTATGGTTGCAGGGGACACTACTACATTTCGATCCAAAATCCGACGGAAAAATCCGACGGCGCGTGGATTTTTTCTTTTAATTGTACCAAAAATCACAAAGATAATTATTTTTTTTGAAATTGTGGTCATAAGCGTCGCTTAAGCGACGGCTAGGCTCATAAGCGTCGCTTAAGCGATGGATAGCCTCATAAGCGTCGCTTAAGCAACGGCGCATAAATTGGTCAATCATTTAAAATGGAAAGAGCCGTCGCATATCCGACGCGTTGGTTCATATTCCTACACACACTCATATAAATAGATGTATGCCTAGGTTCATTATCTCACACACTCAGTCTCACACTTATCTCTTGGACAAGAAATGCGAAATTCCTAAGGGTTTTTTTTTGGCCTTGTGCTTTTGTGGGGATCTTCCCACTTGGTCTTGGATTTTGGTCTTGCTCTTTTGTGGGGAATTTGCCACTTGGTCTTGGATTTTGGTCTTGCTCTTTTGTGGGGATCTTCCCACTTGGCCTTGGATTTTGGTCTTACTCTTTGGATTTGGTTCTAACCCTTGTGGAAAAGAAGACTCATCATATACTTGGGTTTGCTCATACTTTTTTCTTAGGGTTTGAGTAATAAAATGCCACGTAACAATAATGTTACAGGTCATCAAGATTCGGCAGAACAAAATCGACAATTGCTTGCTAGGTTTTGGGATGGAGTGGAAAGAAGGGGTGATGGAAAATGTTATTGTCCTTGCAGTCGATGTAGGGGCTTTAATACAAGAAGGTTACTGATCAGAAAAACTAAAAGACATTGTAGAGAACATGGACATGTTGAGGGGGGGCATGAATATCATCCATTGGTAAGGCAATATAATTCACGATTATATATCATGCGGTCTTTATATTGAGAGTTTTTGTAATTGTATATTGTATCATTTTTATTTTTGTTACTTAATCGACATGACTAACGTTCTTTGTTTGATGTTTTAATTGTAATTATAAAGCAAGGGCCTCCTAGGGCTGTTCCGAACATGGAGAATGTAGTAATTACGAAACAACTAGCGTAGGAGGAACGTCAATATGCAGGTCCTGCGAATACTGATCATGATCAAGTTAATGATGACATGGAATTAGACGATGATCATGACGATAA
>LPNX010614718.1:7494-19357 GCA_001517045.1 Pseudotsuga menziesii
TGACTTTATTTCACGCGCTTATTTGACTCCATAAGGCACTGGTCCTTTGTTATATTTGATTAATTTTCTATCTTGATCAATTGTCTATGGTCCATTTCAATTGATTATATTTGAATGCTTAAGTTATAAGTCTGGAATCTTTGCTTATATGTGTGATCTCTTGTTAGCAACGTGGATTGCTTTTGATTTTGTTTCATATTCATAATAAACAAACACTTCAAATCATAATAACTCCTAAACAAACATGCATCCGCATCCGCAACTAATCAAAACACTTTAACAACTTAAGAGCCATAGAAACTCTTTTGTAGGGACTACCCCCCTTGGCTTCATTAGGAGTTAGCCTAAACGGAGGAGCTAGGAGTAGGTGACAGTACCTAGCTCTGTGCTTGCCCCCAAGGTCACACCTCTCCCACTTTCCTAAGTGAGGAGACAGCTTTCGAAAGATTTCTGCTGTTGGTGTGCAATCGGCGGACAACAGTTCTCATTATCAACGAAGAGGTTGATTTGTCTTATGTAAATTTTCCTTCTAGTTTTGTGAGGTACACAATTTTAAGATGAACAAATTTCTCATTCAATTTGAATTTGTGAAAGTCTCCTCGATGAGATTCTTTCTGCTGCTCCTATCAAAGTTTTTGAGAAATTTGATTTCTAATTTTTTCCTACAGTTGCTCCAGAAGAGGATATTTGAACCTCCATTGTTGAAGAAAAAAATATCCTTCCATCCCACTTAGTCATTCTCTAGTGATTCTTCTATCCTAAATTTTGTGCAAAGTTTTCTAGTGACTACTCAAGGAGCTGAAGAGAAATTAGTTTCCTCTCTCTCCAATCTTGCTATTGGTGTGGAAAGAAGTGATATTTTAGATGTTATGGAAGAAATATAATATTTTGGAAGTGAATCAATCACCCTCAAAGATCCAATTCCCAGTGAACTCTTACTTGATCACTTGCACCGATAAACAGAGTTTTGTTAAGGAGAAAATTGTGCATCTACCATCTCAATAACGCACTTGGGACTTTTTTTGACATTATTGGGTATTCTTTCACCTTATTTGGTTAGAAGTTATAGTTTCAAGACCTCTTAGTTATGCTTGTAACTGATCTCATAAATTTTGGTGTGAAAATTCAAGCCCCTCAATTCTCTTTCAAATTTACTATTGGGGATTCAATGTCAGTTTATTTTTATGAGTTTTTTAATATTAAATTTTGTGAATAGTTGGATATTTTGGAAGATATATTAGATTATGGAGCTCAAGCACTCGCTCTCCATGGTCCCGGGCCTCCTCCTTCTTCCTACTCGATAACATGCGCATCTCCTCACAGTGATAGAAAAGATGGAGACCTCTTGCATTCGCTTGGATGTTTGCTCCTCTCATTTGGAGCTTATTTTACTTCACATGGTTCAAAGTATCAAGCACATCAAGACTCATTTGAACCTAATTTCAATATCAAGTTAAATGAGAAATCACTTTTTTTCTTTTTTCAGATTATCTCAGTTGCTCTACATGGTCCCATAATCTCTTATGCAACCGTATATGTTCCTGATCAATTTGATCATATTCCTACTCTTCCCAAGAAGAATATCCCTCTAGACATTTGATCAAGTTCACACCTACTTGGATTTGGAGTAATTTTCTTTTGGTGTATATCATGTCCATTTTTTAGGAAGGACTTTCCCCATGTGGTTTTTCCTTTTTTCCTCATTTTACATGGATAAATAATTTTTACATTTAGATTGTAATGGGTGACATTTGATCTTTGTTACCAGCGCCCAGATTTTCCAAAGTTCGGATTAAAGGAGGGTGTTAGAATTATTATCAATCCTCTCCTTGACCACATTAGTCTATTTGTTTATTTCCCTACATTAGGAGTTCTTCATCACTTCACCAATGTATGGGGGACACATCTAATAGACATCTACCACTTACTACTCCTGTCTGCATGCATTTTGGTGCTCCAGGGATCAATCCCTATAATTTAGGAACCCACTCGAAGTGTCACCAATAATGTCCAGTAGTTGAATCCAGTAGATATTCAGTCATGTCCAGTTGTGCTCTGATCCCCATTAGTTAGATCATTTGCAGTGTCTCTAGCGCCATTTTTTATGATTCAAGGGAATATATGCACCTTTATTCACTTGTCGTCTTTAGTTAATTGGTTGTGAGAATTTTTTCACCTACCCTCTTCACTTAACTGGTTGTGAAATATTTTAGTGATTCGGTGTTGCACTAGTCAGATCTAGTGGTGATTTTCCCACACTTAGCTCCTAAGACAGTCGAGGTTTTTAGATTCAAATGTCTCTTTAAATATTCGAATTATTCCTTGATGATTGTATTATATATTCACTGATAATGTGAATATTATTGTAATGGAAGATTTCTCATATTGTTCTTCAATTGATTGTGTCATAGCAATTATTCTTCTCTATATATTTGTTGTGCAATCTATGTGAAGAATATTTCTATCTCAATATATTCGTGTCAGAATCTAATATTCTTCTAGACTGGTTCTCAACTAAGGCTTTAAAACCTTTGAAGAGGTCAAACAATTTTGACTTGTACTTGATGAAGAAGACCCAACAATTTATGGAAAAGTGATCAATGAAGGTTAGGACATGTAACGTCCCCAACCCTCCAACCGGTGAAGAGGACGCTACCATGGCGTTAACCATTCGGGCTACCAGCCCCATGAACATGTGAATTCATAAAATTGCTGAAATGTTGAAATAAAATGCTTTGAACTAGAACATGCATACATGATCATTTATCATATAGCGGAAGCAAACATACATTCATGCAAGCATTCATTCAACATGTTCATCACATTCATTAACAGAAAATATGATTGCAGAAGTAAAATAGATAAGATTGCTTATCTTATAAAGAACTCGTTCCGCAACCAGCTACGTCGCTGCAACGTTCCACCTAACCATAGGTCAGTGTGCTCCTTAATCTCTCAGCAATGCTTCCACCCCCGAGCTAGGCATGATTCTCCCAGGAATAAGGAACAAGCAGGCTTACACATAGCCAAGGGTACACAATCACAACCAAGCCAACATAGTTGGGTTTATCAGGCAATCAACAAGACAACCAAGCCAACATGGTCAGGTTTATCAAGCCATCCAGGAGTTGGGAAAGGATAAATTCTAAGCTGGTGAGCTCATTACAGAGCTAGGAACACCTACACCAGAACTATCCTGACTTCTAAGACACCCACAAACACCCAACACAAGGAATCAGTCCCTTCTTTGCTACACAGTCCCTCAGGCCCTGCAATCCCTTCCAGTGCCATTCAGGGGTTGTGGAGAAGAAAGACAGCCCTCTAGCTCTGTCTGTGTTGTTTCCAAACACACCAGGCTTATAAAGAAAACCAATCCCCCATCCCTGCTCCCAACACAGTCCGAAGACCAACCATTGCATGCAGGCAATTAATCAGCAATTATAGCTTAATAGGGGAAACCGATTCCTGAGTCGTTCTCAGCCCTATCATGGCCAAAACGAATCCCAAGTGAATTACAACAGTCCCCAAATGTAACAACAACCACAATCACGACATGAGGAAAGACAACAGTCCGTCCTGGACAACTAAGCAAGCGAAAAAGACTTACACAGGCCGCACTGGGGAAGAAAATACATACTCTCAGCCTGTGCATGAAAATGAATAGACTCCCATCCCAAAAATGTAAAGAAGGCCCCAACAAAACACACTATAATGTAAGGGAGACTGCAGCAACCCGCAATCAGTCTATGAGGAAGGTATCTTCCCACACTGTCCACAAAATCCGTAGAGGAAAATAACGTGAGTAAAACTAGGTAAATTCGTCTGCGTGAGAATCAACAAGATCTCCGCTCCTGCGTGAGGATGAACATACAATAGAGAGGATGCGAAAATGAAAGTGCGTGAGTGTTTCAGCATCGTCGTGGAGAGAATGTCCAGTCCATTGGAGTGATGGCGGTGGTTTCTTGCCATTGTGAGGTCAACCCTGCTGGTGGAGTGTGCATGTGGGCAAGGAATGACAGTCCTGCCACACTCCACTCCCATCCATAACTACACCAACTACCAACATCAATTTTTGATGGTAGTGGTTGGATAAAACAAGGAAAGATGGCACATGGCTTTTTCCCCCCCATTGGCCAAGGTTTGACAAATTCCCCCACCCTTATCCTTGTGAAAATCATGCCCCTTTTCATTATGGTTGCCGCAAACATAGATGGTTATGTTCATTTTAATTAAAGATGCACATTTACATGATGACAAAGTTCAATAGGTATGCCACATGCCCCGATATACCATCGGTGACAATTTAAATCCAAAACATAGCATAACCAATCAATGGTGGGGCCTTGGCCTTTAGCTCCACACCATGATCATTTACAATATATACATCATATACATCTAATGCAACGGGGGTCAAAACCAGGGTGTTACATTCCCCTCCAACCTTCAAATAGCACTGTCCTCAGTGCTTTACAAAATTGAACAAAATTCTACACTGGTATTGCCTCAATGTTCCGCAGAATTGAACAAAAATGGATGTGCCAATCGCATGGCATCCTCCAACTCCCATGTAGCCTCTTCAGGTCTGTAGTGCTCCCATTGCACCTTTACCTACCCTATGGCCCAGTTCCGGAACATTGTGACCTTCCTGTCGAGGATGCGCATTGGCTTGATTCGGAACTCTCCCTCGGGTTCCACCTGAATCACATCCCAATTTATCACATGGTTAGGATCATGTACATATCTCTTAAGCAAAGAAACATGAAAAAAATTATGAGCTCTAGTGCTAGTAGGCAATGCAAGTCTATATGCAACTGGCCCTATTCTTTCAAGCACTTCAAACGGCCCACAGTATCTAGGTGACAACTTGGCACAACTTCCAAGATTCAAGGAACTCTTCCTTGCCCTCACTCTGAAGTAAACATGATCCCCAACACTAAACTCCCTGTTCACCCTATGCTTATCTACATAGCTTTTATGTCTATCATGTGCTGCTTTCAGATTCTTCCTGATCTTTACAACCTCTTGCTCCATTTCCTTGAGCAATTCTGGCCCAAGCACAATCCTGTTCATTGGATTATCCCAAGTCACAGGTGTCCTACACCTTCTTCCATACAAAGCTTCATATGGACTCATCCCTAAGGATGTCTGTTGTCCATTGTTATAAGCAAAATCTACCAAGTGCAAGTAATCTTCCCACTTGGTTGGTTTGTCCATCACATACACGCGAAGCATATCTTCAAGCACATGATTAACTCTCTTTGTTTGACCATCTGTCTGAGGATGGTATGCAGTGATGAAGTTTAGCTTTGTACCCAAATCTGCAAACAACCCCTTCCAAAAGTTGGAAGTGAACTTGACATCTCTATCAGAGACTATTGCCTTCGGCAATCCATGCAATTTGAAAATATCCTTCATGAATATCTTTGCAATGTCATCAGTCTTATGCGTAGACTTAACCAGTATAAAATGCGCTGCCTTTTTCAACTTGTCTACCACAACCATTATGGAATCATGTTGTATCCAAGTCATTGGCAATCCTGTAATAAAATCCATGGAAATAACTTCCAATTTCCATTCCGAAACTGGCAAAGGCTGCAACAAACCTGCTGGATGTTGATGTTCAACCTTTACCTGTTGACATTTCATACACCTTGAAATGTACTCAGCCATATCCTTTTTCATTCCTGGCCAAAAGTACTACTTTCTAGCTGTAGCAATTGTCTTTTGATATCCCGGGTGACCAGAATACGGAGCTTGATGGATTTCATCCATAACAACTCTCCTCAAATCTGCTACATCTAGAATATAAATCATCCCTTGATAAGTGAGAAGTCCCTCTTCTTCCAATTTATATCCCTCATACCTCTTCTCAAGACTTTGCTACTGCAATTTGTCTTTTACCTGCTCATACAATTCATCTCCAGTAGTGTGATTAACAATCTGCTGCCTCAAATCTGATTGGCAAATACTAAGAGATGCCACATGCATTTCCTGCACCTTCCTGCTGAGTGCATTAGCTACCTTATTTCCCTTTCCCTTAATGTGCTTGATTTCAAAATCAAACTCACATAGAAATTCTAGCCATCTTGCTTGCCTAGCATTCAGAGTAGGATGATCAAATAGGTACTTCAGTCCACAATGATCCATTCTGAGCTCAAATCTTCTACCCATCAAGTAATGCCTCCACTTCTTGAGAGCATGTGCTATGGTTGCAAGCTCTAAATCATGAGTGGCATAGTTCTTATCATGCTCCTTCAACTTTCTTGACTCATAACATATCACGTGGTTGTCTTGCATAAGGAATCCTCCAAGCCCTTGTCCGCATGCATCGGTACACACCACAAAATCTTTCTCTGGATCTACAACCTTCAATACTAGTGCACTGGTGAGAAGACTCTTCAACTGCTGGAAGCTTTCTTCACACCACAATGTCCATTTAAACTTCATCCCCTTCTTTTGCAAAGAAGTGATGGCATGTGCAACTTTGGAGAATCCCTCAATGAACCTCCTGTAGTATCCTGTAAGTCCCATAAAAGATCTTACATCTGTCACATTTCTTGGAGTAGGCCAATTCATAATGGCTTCAATCTTTTCAAGGTCCACAGATATACCCTCCTCTGAGATAATGTGACCCAAATACTGAATTCTATCTCTATAGAAGTCACACTTGCTCAGTTTTGCATACAGCTGATGCTCCCTGAGCAATTTCAATGTCAATCTCAAATGCTCTTCATGCTCTTCCTCATTCTTAGAATAAACAAGAATGTCATCAAGGAAAACAAGAACAAACTCGTCCAAATACCTACTAAAGACACTATTCATAAGGCACATAAATGTAGCTGGTGCATTTGTGAGGCCAAATGGTACCACTACAAACTCATAATGCCCATACCTTTCCCTGAAGGCTGTCTTATGAATGTCTTCATCCTTGATTCTCACCTGATGGTAACCAGACCTCAAGTCAATCTTGGAAAATACCTTTGCTCCTCTCATTTGATCAAAGAGGTCATCGATCCTAGGCAAGGGATATTTATTCTTCACAGTAACCTTGTTCAACTATCTGTAATCAATACATAACCTGAGTGTACCATCTTTCTTCTTTACAAACAGAACTGGTGCTCCCCAAGAAGACACACTCGGCCGGATATAATTCTTTTCCAACAACTCTTGCAGTTGCATCTTCAACTCTGGAATCTCCGGTGTACTCATCCTGTAGGGTGCCTTGGACACTGGTGCTGCTCCTGGCACAAGTTCAATTGTGAAATCAATGTCCCTCTTTGGAGGAAGCCCTGGAATCCCATCAGGAAACACATCCCTGAATTCTTGTAACACCTGATAGTCCTCCAACCTTGGAGTTTCATCACCTAATGTCTCCAAAATATAAGCTGCATACAACTGGCAACCCTTCCTACAGAACTTCTTTAACTGCATTGCTGAAACCTGCCGTACTGAAATCACCTTTGGAATACCTTTCACAACTACGAGGTTCCCTTATTCATTCATGCATTCGAAAGTCTTATTATAGCAGTCAAGCTTTACCCTCTGAGCTTCTAACCAATCCATTCCAATGAGAACATCATAGGAACCAAGCGGTAGAACATTCAGATCTACATACGTGACCAACCCATTCATGACTAAAGGACATTTCTCTACCACGTCACTGACCTTTCTCTTAGTTCCAGTGGCTAGATGGACTAACCAAGACTTCCTATGCTTTATTTTCTTAAAATCACAAATCTACACTACTCTGGGAGTAATGTAACTGTGAGTAGAACCAGGGTCAATCAAAATAGAAACAGATTACTCTACAATATTACCTGCTACCTCAACCACAGTTGACTGGTGATCTTCCTAGCGGTCCTCCAGTGCTGCATAAATCCTAGGGACTGCCCTTCCTACTTGACCCACTGTTTCTGATTCTTGGATGTTATAAGCTAGTCTTGCACTCTCATTCTTGAGTGGACAATTCCTGCGCATGTGGGGTCCTCCACATTTCCAACATTGAAGTGGCCCTCTATTCTGTTGTGGATCTTTAGGCTTTTCTCCTATCACTCCAACTGGTTTACTCGTAGCTTGGGATGGCTGCTTATGCTGATTCCTGAAGTTAGAAGGTTTGAAACCTTTCTTTCTCTGGTCAAACTTCTCATTCTTCTTGTCCTTCCATGCCTTATGGTAATCTGGCTTACCTTTGCTTTGCTCATAGCAATACTTAGCCTTCCTTATTGCTTCTTCAAGAGTTCTAGGTTCATAAAACTCAATTCTATCTTTGTAAGACTGAGGTAATCCACTCAGAAAATGCTGGACCTTCACTTTTTCATCTCCGATGTACCGGACATACCTCAAGAGCTCCAAAACCTTATTTGCATACTCTTCCATGGTTTGTTGTCCCAATCTACACTCATGGAACTCCTTAATCTTGTCATCATAATACCTGTCAGAGAGGTATTTCTGCTTGAAATACTTCTTAAATTGTTTCCACTTAAGTCTCCTTTCATTGATCCTCTTTACTTGCTTGAAGTGTTCCCACAAAATGGATTCTCTTCCATTCAGATTGAATATGGAAACTCTTTCCTTCATGTTTCTTGAATAGTCATGCACTTGGAAGTACTTCTTTATTCCAAAAAGCCAAGCTTCAGCCTCTTGTCTAGTCTTTACCTCACCATGAAATGTAGGAGGTTTACCCTTCTTAAATTCATCCTGAGAATGATCCCTATGGTGTCTCTTTCTTTTTCTTTTATGAGAAGAGGAACTTGAATCCCCACTGGATTCTTCAGAGTCAGATGATCCACTAGAAGTTCTTCTCCTTCTCCTAGCACTGCTCTTACTGCCCTCTGGTCTTGTTGTACCTCGTCCAGAGTCTATCTTTCTTTGCAAGTCTGTCAAACTCTGCAACATTGCAACATTCAACTGATGCTGCTCTTCCTGGGCTTTGATCAGGCTTCTCATGGTGGCTGCAACATCTGACGGTACCTCTTGGAATCTCCTTCCATTAGACTCTATGTCATCATTTTCGTTACGAGCATTTTCTCCCATGGCATCTCGGGCACGCTCATAGGAATCCCAAGCATCATATTCGTCATGGGTTCTCATACTGAACCACCACTTACTTACCAAACTGCACTACTTGGAATACTGCTCTTGGAGGTGACTACGATTCTACAAACATGTTAGTAACACAACTGTTAGATGTATAACATTGATATAAACCAACATTACTTACCTTCTCCTGGAATAATCATAAAATAACAAATTTGCCCACAATAAAGAATTTTCTCCCTCAAAGAACTTCTGTCTAAGGGGGATGACGGGGGTTAAGGGGGGTTGCCCCCTTGTGGCTTCTCATTGGTTTTCGTGCAATCTGGCGCATAAGATCACTACCACTTTCTCCTTTTCATCCCTGAAAATTCACTGTAAAGATGCTAAAAATCCCACTGAAAAACAATTGAAATCTGCTAAGAAATCCCAAGGAAAACTCAAAATCTCCCTTGTACAGGATCGGGTCTCGTCCCGACTATCAATTCGACATTTCGACAGTCCAAACAACTAACTTCCTTCGCTGTTCATCAGTGGTCAGGTGCATTGTTCATCAGGAGGATAGTGCACTAAACAACCACAACGGTGGGTAGTGATCCCACGGCGGGTTCCATGGACCATAACTCATCGGCTGTCGGAAGCTCTATTCACTAACCATTACCGATGGCTGACAACTCTAGCACTTCGAAAATTTTTCAAAATTTTCCTTTTTAGTCTTCCTTTTCGTTGCTTGATCAGCTCAACTCTCTTCTTGTCGTCGATGAAGTAGTTCCATCAACAGCTGCAACGACGACCCCTCATCTTCGATTTTCTCCCGATCGATGGCTCAATCTGCTGAGGCATAACCTAATCGGTGTTGGCAGTCGCTTCTCGTCGGAAGGCTAATTCTCTCAGCTTCCAAAATGGTGGTTGCACGAACCACTTTCTGCTTCTGATGGTCTATGTTTTCATTACTCAGAAAAATTTTGAAATTTCTTTACAGCACCGGCGGTCGAAGGCCTTACCTGTCAGACGCGTAGTTGCCTAGTCATCTGTAATGATGGGCACTCGATCAACTATTTTCCATCGATGGATGTCAAACACTTAGAAAATTTTCCGCAATTTTCCCTCCGAATGTCCTCCATCAGGTATGCTTCCGCCTAGCTCTCCACTACATCGGAAGTCCGTCCCATTAAGTGTTTCGATGAACCGACAGTTCAAACACTAAGACAAATTGTGGAAGTTTTCTGTCATCAACTCTTGATATTTGCTAGGCAGAAAGAAATCTTGCTTCTGTCACTGCATCTTCATGGTCCATTCAGGCCCATGCTGCAACATGAGCTCTGATACCACACTGTAACGTCCCCGACCCTTCGACCGACGAAGAGGATGCTACCATGGCGTTAACCATCTGAGCTACCAACCCCATGAACATGTGAATTCATAAAATTGCTAAAATGATGAAATAAAATGCTTTGAACTAGAACATGCATACATGATCATTTATCATACAGCGGAAGAAAACATACATTCATGCAAGCATTCATTAACAGAAAATATGATTGCAGAAGTAAAATAGACAAGATTACTTATCTTATAAAGAACTCATTCCGCAACCAGCTACGTCGCTGCAACGTTCCACCCAACCATAGGCCAGTGTGATCCTTAATCTCTCAGCAACGCTGCCACCCCCGAGATGGGCATGATTCTCCAAGGAATAAGGAACAAGCAGGATTAAACATAGCCAAGGGTACACAATCACAGCCAAGCCAACACAGTTGGGTTTATCAGGCCATCAACAAGACAGCCAAGCCAACATGGTTAGGTTTATCATGCCATCTAGGAATTGGGAAAGGATAAATTCTAAGCTGGTGAGCTCATTACAGAGCCATGAACACCTACACCAGAACTAGCCTGACTTCTAAGACACCCACACACACCCAACACAAGGAATCAGTCCCTTCTCTGCTACACAGTCCCTCAAGCCCTGCATCCCTTCCAGTGCTATTCAGGGGTTATGGAGAAGAAAGCTAGCCCTCTAGCTCTGTCTGTGTTGTTCCAAACACACCAGGTTTATCAAGCAAACCAAGCCCCCATCGCTGCTCCCAACATAGTCCGAAGACCAACCATTGCACGCAGGCAATTAATCAGCAATTACAGCTTAACAGGGGAAAATGATTCCTGAGTCGTTCTTGGCCCTATCATGGCCAAAATGACTCCCAAGTGAATTACAACAGTCCCCAAACGTAATAGCAACCACAATCAAAACATGAGGTAAGACAACAATATTCTTGGACAACTAAGCAAGCAGAAAAGACTTACACAGGCCACACTGGGGAATAAAATACATACTCTCAGCTTGTGCGTGAAAATGAACCGACTCCCATCCCAAAAATGTAAAGAAGGCCCCAACAAAACACACTGTAACGTAAGGGAGACCGCAGCAACCCGTAATCAGTCTGTGGGGAAGGTATCCTCCCACACTGTCCACAAAATCCGTAGAGGAAAACAGCATGAGTAAAACTAGGTAAACTCCTGTGCGTGAGAATGAACAAGACCTCCGCTCTTGCGTGAGGATGAATAGACAATAGAGAGGATGCGAAAACTAAAGTGCGTGAGTGTTTCAGCACCGTCGTGGAGAGAATGTAGAGTCCGTTGGAGTGATGGCAATGGTTTCTTGCCATTGTGAGGTCAACCCTACTGGTGGAGTGTGTGTGTGGGCAAGGAATGACAGTCCTGCCACAATCCACTCCCAGCCATAACTACCCCAACTACCAGCAGCAATTTTTAATGGTAGTGGTTGGATAAAACAACGAAAGATGGCACATGGATTCCCCCCCCCCCCCCCCCC
>LPNX010614722.1:6257-203571 GCA_001517045.1 Pseudotsuga menziesii
TAGCGATCCAAGCATAGAAAACACCAATGTCAATTCTAAGAATAATGCTCGTTTGGATCGAGCAAAAGCAAAGCCTGAGCCATGCATACAACTAATAGAAAAGAAAGACATATGCATAGTAGGCTAATCTTGACAAAACTTAATATATAAAAAGCAGAACATTCACTAAGGTGCAAAGACATGACAGAGGAAAAAGAAGTGGAACAAGGTAGATACGCCGAGGATTTATGATGAAAGTTTTTTGAGAAACAAAAAGCGATCAAAGTTATTTTATTTGTATGAGAGAGAACCCTTTAAAAAGGAACTGTTCTGCAACTATACTTCTTAACCATCGCATAAGAAGAGACACCAAAAGTTGGGAAAAGCAGAAAACAGAGGATCCAAAATGTACCTAAAAACCCGGAAATGCCCCTGTTTTACGTTTTATTTATATTTCAGTCAGAACTTATTGCAGAGAATAGACTGAGAGTGGGCTTCTGGGAAGTGGAAGGAAATTTAGGAAAAGGAGAACTGCGCCAAGGGAAGAGGAGAGACGCAGTGAAGTTGAAGTACAGGACCCCGACGCAGTACCCTATATCATACTAAGCACAGACATCGCAGAAGAAGAAGACGAGCAGTCTCAGTTTAGCTCAGAAGAAGAGAAGAAGAAGGACCTCGCCTAGAGGAAGAGAATACGGATTAGCAGGGATTACAAACTTACCTATTAGCTTTCGTAACCAAGAATTGCTTTAAGAATCTCTTCAATCTTCCAGCGACCCCTCCTCTCCGTTGCAAGCTGCCCTACTTTAACATCTCGAGCTTGCCAGATCGAATCTGAACAGGTGGTCGTCAAGCTGAATACAGTAGCAACCACCTTCAATCGAATAAGGCAGGTGGTCGAATCTGAACAGGTGGTCGTGAAGCTGAATCTCTCCAATCTTCCCCTTAATTCTTGTTGTTTGATGTATAATGAGCAGAGCTGCAGGGGATCATTGCAGGGCGAGGGGTTTGATGTATAATGAGCAGAGCTGCAGGGGATCATTGCAGGGGGTGCGTTCATGGAGCACGGGAGTTTGAATTGTGGCGGGAGGATGGGACGTGACGGAGGAGAATCAGACTGTGGATGGGCGTTCGTAGTTAACGGCAAATGGAGAAACGGACGCCGTTCGCGACGGGGCCGAGAACGAGGTCGCTGGTGGTCGGAGCGCCGGCGCGACGATTGCCGCCAGGCAAAATCGTCGCGTCGGTAGCCCACTCCTATATAAAAGGTAAGGAAGTTTTTAGGGAGATTCCACCCTCTATATTATTTAAAGGTTCTTTATTGTTGTGTTAATATGCATTTGTTTAAAACTTATATATATATATATATTTCACATGGTTTTGTTTAAAAGATATTTTTTTATATGGTTTTTTTTTCATTTATGTTTTTATTATTATTATTATTATTATTATTATTATTATATATTTGTTTTATTCTTTTTATGATGTTTAAATTTTTTACATGGTTTTTCCAAGTTATTATAAATTAAAAAACAAAATGTAAGCATATAGATTGTTAAAAATAAGTTTTTAAAATTCTTCATTAGTTTATGTTGTTTGGGAAAATGTCAAATTTCACAATTTTTTGATACCACATTTTTTGTAATGTTTTGACTTTAATATTTTATATTGAGATTAAATGTTATCTTTTTAATATTTTAATGATAAATGTATGGTATATTTTTTGTTAAGTTTATGAGAATCATCACTTTATGGAAAATAATGTTAAATAATATCATTTTTATACATAAAAGAACTCAAAATACATTAAAAATAGCTTAAAATACCTTTAATGTAATGGACCTATCATTCCTTACTAACTTTCCTTGTTTAGACAAGATAACTATAAAAGCATAAATACATAAATGAAAGATGACTAATCTACTAATGTAAAATCATTTAGTTAACATGCTCATTTGAGTAAATTCTATAATTGCATTCAACATCTTTCATTTGTGAATCCAGACCCACTACACTTGATCATGAAACCTAATTAACTATTCTTGTATAAATGTTACTTTTCTACTTAACCAACCAACCCAAGAAATAATTCTAACTTCAAAATAATGCAAGAAAGGAACACCAATATACCTCGTTCACCCCAATCTTAAAGTAATTCAGAATCTTCTCACTTAAACTAATCAAAAGAAGATTACATAAGATTACAATTATAAACTTACAAGTTTTTTATCACCTCTTGATTAGGATATATTTAGACTTAGTCCTTACCCATCCGATTGGCCATTAGCCATTCAATTAGAACCTTAATATTAAAACTTACTTTTAAAGTACTTTATTCTTAATCATTAAATTTACTTTTAAAGTACTTTATTCTTAATGCGAAACAGAGCCACACACACACACACACACACACACACACACACACACACACACATATATATATATATATATTCTATATTCTATGCATATAAGAACTGAAAATTGTGGTTCTAGTTTGCCAAGACCATGCTTTAAATATTCAACAAATTAAATTAAATATGAGTCTGAATAATATTAGAATTAGTTTATTATCAAAGTAACTGTAACATTTCACTCTAAGCGCACCGTGAAGCAAACAGTAGTGCGTGGTGCAGAACCCCGTGCGTGGAGTAGTGACATTGCGTGCTGAGAAGGGGCCAAGCCAAGGGTATAAGCTTCTATCCAATTTAAGCAGGATGAGGGGAAATCGTTTTTTTTTCCCGACAAAGGAGGAGGGGAAGGCATAAAAGTGGTAATTTACCTCTTAAAAGGAGCGGACCTTCTTCATGTCGTCATCATTAAAATTCACATTCAAAATTCAAAATAAAAATAAAAATAAGTTCTGGTCAAGTTGTATAAGTTGTTTGTTGATAATTTTCCAATTGGGATGAAAAAGAAATCAATATTTCAATATTTTATTATATCTTTATTAGGAGAATCTCAAGATTGTCAACTTACTAGATCACATGCATATATTTAAAAATGGATCATCTTATTTGTGGAGGCATGTATCATCGAAGCAAAGCCACATATTGGTCAGAAGATATCTTATTTCTTCAAATACTAAAAAGAGGCATTGGCCAAGGCAAGAAAATAGAAGAGAGGTTGGCCCCTATTGGTTGTTTAAAGAAGGTGATGTCCCATGCATTTTGAGGAAAGATTATCTTTCTTTCACAAATTAAGTGATATGGGTATGAAGGTCACTTCTTTATATGGTCTACTCTATAGCGTTGCTTCACTTAGACGAGCATCTGTCGAGTTTGAAATCACATCACCATCTGAACCTTCTAAGGGTATGTATGTCAAAAAAATGTTTTTATTTTTTGTTTTTATATTTTACAACACAAGTTAAAACGTTGAAGTCTCATTATCCTTTGCTCATGTGTGGGTGTCTGAACCATGACTTTTCAGAGGAACTACGATGTGCCATATATAGACTATCTGCATTTGTATGATGGATCACATCAAAGGATATTCACAGCGTTATGATTCCACGGTGGCATCAAGATATAGCTAAGATTGTTTGTATGTTTGAAAAAGAATAGGAAACGAGTTTCATGGACTTACAAGTTCTTCTTCTAATTCACCTAGTTGATGAGGTTGAATTAGTGAGGGAGGTCTCATGTTGTTGGATGTTCTTCTTAGAGAGGTATACGAAAAAATTGAAGGGATTTGTTTGAAAAAGGAAAAACCTATGGGGTCTATGGCATAGGGACACATAGTATATGAGTCGTTCTATTATGTCATTGAGTACATCAAACAAATCGACCACACACCAAGAGCAGTGATTTGGGATGACAAATGTGATAAGGATAAAACAGAAGGGGATCTACTCTAAACGAACGAAGAAAGGTGCATGATAAAGAGTAACTTACTTATCTTTTGTTACATGTATACATAGTAACTATTCACAATGAACTTCAAAATCTATATTTGATCTCATGTGTACTATATATCGATTTGATTTCATTGTTGATGTATTTGTAACTTCGAAATGTATTCACTTGTATATTTCATATATTGTATTTCATTGGTCCCCGATGTTTCTATCGGGAGATTCATTAATGTAATCAAGTCATGTAAAGTCATATAGATTAACCCTCCTTTATGAGTTCGGGGTAAATTCCCCACAGTTTTGAGGCACTAGGGTTATTCCTAGAGAAATCGTCCCTAGTAAGTTATTGTCAAGTCAGAAACTAGTATAAATAGAGAGTGAACCTCTCTATTTAACACACGCACTCACCCAGCTATAGCGCATAGGTGAGAGAGAAGAAGCTCGCTCAAGTGAGAGAAAGAACAACTGTTGGAGATCATGTTTCTGTCTTTGGGTTTTACTGCTGTCATTAGTGATCATTCTATCTCTAAGGAAGTTGCGGGGTTTTTCCTTTATGGTTTCCCCAAGGATAAATCTTTGTGTCTATTGTCTCTTGTGATTGATTGTTGTGCATGTTATTCTCTCAGATAAGATCCTAAGATCATATTGCTTAAATGATAAAAATCTAACATGGTATCAGAGCTAACCTGAGAATAAGACACCATGCAGCTGCAGAATCTAAGGCTTCTTACTTTTTGGGTCTCTCTCCACAATCCATCAGCAAAAGGAGGCTAGGATGACTCTCCATTGAAGGGCGCATCTTTCTATTGAAACAGAATCTGATTCTAAGCACTTTCAGTTTTTGACCTACCACTACATCGAGAAATTAGGGCTTTTCACTGAAGAGGAATTTTTGAGTTAGCCCAAGCTAGGATTGCTCTCATCCTCAAAATCGAAGTTTAAAGACAAAAATCGAGGTTTTGGGTTGGGTAGAACTCTGGGAAAGTCAAACCCTAATTTTCCCTGCAACCAGAAAACCAACACTGCAGAAGATCAGCTCCAGATCTAGTTTTTAGCTTTTCAAATTGGTAATATCTAAATCTTTTGTATTTCCATTTGAGGTTCTCAGTTAAGATGTCTCCTCACACCAAGCTTGATGAAAAGATTGAGGGAGTTGATAACTTTTGAGCCTGGAATTATAGGATCTCCCTTGTCCTGGAAGAAAATGAGTTGGACTCTTACATCAGTGAAGAGGTTCCAGTTCCAGAGGGAGATGAGGCTAAGGCCTTACACAAAAAGAAATCGGTCATGGCGAAGAGGATTATTCCTTATTCAATCAAGGATCACCTCATACCATAGGTGTCCTCCTTAAAGACACCTAAAGAAATGTTTGATCCCCTGATTAAGCTATTTGAAGGGAAGAACATAAACCAGAAGATGACTTAGAGGAACCAGTTGAAGAATGTGAAGATCTAGAATGCGGAGACCATACAGTCATACTTTACAAGGGTCTCCCAGATCAAAGAACAACTTGAAGCAGTGGATGAAGAAGTGGAGAATGCAGAAATTGTGATGACCAACTTGAATGGTGTCCCTAGGTCATGGGACTCCTTCATTCAAGTAATTTGTGCTAGAAGAAAGCTATTCATCTTCAGTAGGTTGTGGGAGGAATGCTCACAAGAAGAAGCTCGAATAGTATTTCAAGAAGAAAAGATGGGAAATGAAGATCAAGCTCTCACAGTACACTCCAAGAAAAGCAAAATTGACTATCATCATCACAAAGGTAAGCACTCTCACCAGAAAGATAACCCTAGAACATCTAACAGAGATCTTTCTAGTATCAGATGCTTTACATGCGATGAGAAAGGACACATCTCCAGATTCTGTCCCAGACAAAAAAGGTGGCTCTCACAAAAAGAAGGGAAACAAGAGAAGACATCATGCTCATGCTGCAGAGGATGATGAACCTTCCAAGAAGAGAGTCAAACAAGAAAATGAAGATTCTTTAAGTGATGAAGAGTATGTTTTGATTTCTTCCCTCACGGGAACTGTCACACATGGGAGCAAGGATTGTCTTATCAATAGTGGGGCTTCCAAGCATATGACAGGATTCAAAGAATCATTTGTGAAACTATCAGAACATGAGTCACCCCACAAGGTGAAACTTGGGGATGACTACCAATATCCAATAAAAGGTATTGGTGAATCCTCCTACAAGTTAGACTCTGGAAATTCTATGAAAATGAAGGATGTCTTGTTTGTACCAAGACTAAAGAAGAAGCTCCTCTCCATCTCTGCATTGGATGCAAAAAGCATGAGCATTGCATTTGTAGATGGCCACATTCTTATGTGGCCAAAGGGAAAGACTATAGATGATGCAGTTGTGATTGGAGAGCAAGAGGGAGTATTATACAAGCTAAAGGGCCAACCAGAACAAGCCTTGGTCCATGACTCAGTAGAGCCAAATGAACTTTGGCACAGAGGGCTTGCACATGTGCACTATAGAGCACTACCACTTGCAAGAAAAGTTGTTGAATGTCTTCCAGAAATACAGGCAAAACATGACGGTTTTTGTAGAGGATGTGTGAAAGGAAAGAACACAAAGAATACATTTCCAAGTAGCGAGAGCAAGGGAAAAGGAATCTTGGAAATCATCCACTCTTATGTATGCGGTCCAATGTCATCTAGTTCATTGAGTGGGTATGTATACTATGTGTCTTTCATTGATGATTTTTCAAGGAAGACATGGATATACTTCTTGGAAAACAAAGATGAAGTATTCAGCAAATTCAAAGAGTTCAAATCCTTGATCGAGAACCACACAGAAAAGAAAATCAAGACCTTTCAATCAGAAAATGGCAGAGAATTCACATCAAATGAGTTCAAAGAATTATGCATAGATTCAGGGATTAAGAGGGAGTTGACCACTCCATATAATCCACAACATAATGGGGTTGCGGAAAGGAAGAATAGAATGATTATGGAAGCTGCAAGGGCAATGCTTCATGATCAAGATCTTCCCATGCATCTATGGGAAGAAGCTGCTAGAACAGTTGTGTATGTACAGAACCGTACTCCACATAGAGTACTCGAGAACAAGTCACCTGAAGAAGTCTTCTCTGGAAAGAAACTAGAAGTCATTCATCTCAAAATATTTGGTTGTCTAGTGTACACACACATTCCAAAAGAAAAGAGGACAAAGTTAGATCCTTCAGGGAAGAAGGGTATATTTGTGGGATATAGTGAAAGCTGGAAGGCTTACAAAATATACTTCCTAGGATTCAAGAAGATCGACATCAATAGGGATGTAACATTTGATGAAGACTCAGCTTACAACAAATCCAGAAAGAGACCTGTTGAAGAACCTGAAGAAACAGAAGTACCCAAAATTCAAGATACAACTATGAACGATGCAACTTAAGAATAAGATCAAGAAATAAAAGAACCCGAGGAACTTGTAGATCCACCCCATGAGAAGAATCCTCACAAGAGGAAACCTGCATAGGTACAAGAGGCTATCCAAGGTGCAGAAAGATATGGGGATCCAGTAGAAATGCACAAAGATAGGAAGAGAACTAGGTCTTACTCCAGATATGTATCCCTATTATGTGACATCATTGATAAAGAACCTTCCAACTATGAAGAAGCGACAGAGAAGAAAGAATGGAAGGACGTTATGATCGAAGAGTACCAATAGATCATGAAGAATGATGTCTGGGATGTTGTCCCAAGACCAGAGGGGAAGTATGCTGTGACTTCCAAGTGGATCTACAAGATCAAGCATGCTGAATATGGCAGCATAGATAAATATAAAGCAAGATTTGTGGCTCGTGGCTTCTCCCAGAAAGAAGGAATAGATTATGAAGAAACTTTTGCACCTATAGCCAAATACACTTCCATCAGATCAGTACTTGCCCTAGCTGCAATGATGAAATGGACGATACACCAGATGGATGTCAAGACTGCTTTCTTGAATGGTGTAGTGGAATAGGAAGTGTATGTGGAGGAGCCACTCGGTTTTGAGGCACATGACAGGGAAACTCATGTGTGTAAATTGAAGAAAGCCCTGTACAGTTTGAAACAGGCACCTAGGACATGGTACGACAGTATTGACAGCTTCCTCACTAGTTTGGGCTTTACGAAGAGTAAAGCGGATTACAACCTTTACTACAAGGTTGAAGAAGGGAACCCAGTGATACTCATACTGTATGTAGACGACCTGTTTGTAACAAGTGGGGATGGGTTGATTGTTGATACGAAGAGGAAGCTTGCTGCCGAGTTCAAGATGAAGGACTTGGGTATGATGCACTACTTCCTAGGCATGGAGGTGTGCCAGAATGTAGATGGAATCTCCCTGGGACAAGGGAAATATGCAATATAGATCCTGAAGAGGTTCAAGATGATGGACTGCAAGGCCATGACCACACCTACAAGGCCATGACCACGCCTATGGCATCGAACCTGAAGCTATTGAGTGATGCTTCATCAGAGTTGGTTGATGCTACGATGTATCGTCAGATGATTGGGTCCTTGATGTACCTGATGAATATGAGACCAGATATTTGCTTTGTTGTGAACACATTGAGCTAGTTCCTGATAGATCCTAGACATGTTTACCTGATTACTGCAAAGCATATTCTGAGGTACCTAAAGGGTACAGTTGATTATGGGCTCAAGTATGAGGCGAATCAAAAGATTAACCTGGAGGGTTATGTTGATTCAGATTGGGCACGCAATTCCATTGATAGGAGGAGCACTTCGGGGTGTTGCTTCAGTATGGGATCAGGTGTGATCTCTTGGTTTAGCAGGAAGCAGTCCTACATGGCACTGAGTACAACCGAAGCAGAGT
This sequence comes from Pseudotsuga menziesii, assembly GCA_001517045.1. Taxonomy (NCBI): domain Eukaryota; kingdom Viridiplantae; phylum Streptophyta; class Pinopsida; order Pinales; family Pinaceae; genus Pseudotsuga; species Pseudotsuga menziesii. The sequence continues at coordinate 14,918 of LPNX010614722.1, forward strand.
ATGTCGCAACTTGTTCGGCTAGTTGTGAGGCAGTATGGTTGAGGAAGCTACTGTCTGATTTGTTTGATCTCCAGTTGGATGCTACTTGTATATATTGCGACAACCAAAGTTGTATGAAGTTGTCGGAGAACCCAGTGTTCCATGACAAGTCAAAGCATATCGAGATCCAATACCACTATATCAGGGATATGGTGCAGAGGGGAGCAGTGAAGCTCCAGTATGTTGCAACGGATGAACAGATCGTTGATGTGTTGAATAAGCCATTAGCCAGAGTGAAGTTTGAATACTTCCAGGAGAAGCTTGGTGTTCTCCAGATAGAGGTTCCTTCCAAGGGGAAGTGATGAGTCTGTGAGCCCTTCTGACATGGTGGTAGGATTGGTTCCTCCCATGGTCAGATGCAAGGGTTGTGCCCTTTTGACATGGTAGGAAGATTGGTTCCTCCCATGGTCAGATGTAAGTGCTATGCCCTTCTGACATGGTGGCAGGATTGGTTCCTCCCATGGTAATGTAAGTGTTATGCCCTTCTGACATGGTGGCAGGATTGGTTTCTCCCATGGTCAGATGTACGTGTTGTGCCCTTCTAACATGGTGGAAGGATTGGTTCCTGCCATGGCCAGATGTAAGTGATGTGCCTTTCTGACATGGTGGCAGGATTGGTTCCTCCCATGGTCAAATGTAAGTGTTGTGCCATTTTGACATGGTGGTAGGTGGGGCCTCCCATGGTCGGATATAAGTGCAGTGGCCTACATCCAACATGAAAAAGGGTTGGCTTTGTAGAGACCCGCATCTAGTATGAAAAAGGACTAGCTCTGTGGAAGTACATCCAGCATGAAAAAGGGTTGGCTCTATAGTGGCCTACATCCAGTATGAAAAAGGACTGGATCTATAGAGACCCACATCCAGTATGAAAAAGGGCTGGCTTTGTGGAAGTACATCCAGCATGAAAAAGGGTTGGCTCTGTAGTGGCCTACATCCAGTATGAAAAAGGACTGGCTCTGTAGAGATCCACATCCAGTATGAAAAAGGACTAGCTATGTGGAAGTACATCCAGCATGAAAAAGGGTTGGCTCTGTAGTGGCCTACATCTAGTATGAAAAAGGACTGGCTCTGTAGAGACCCACATCCAGTATGAAAAAGGACTAGCTCTGTGGAGGTATATCCAGTATGAAAAAGGACTGGCTCTATAGAGGCCTACATCCAGTATGAAAAAGGATTGGATCTGTAGAGGAAAACCTACATGGAGGCTAGGCCTACAACCAACATGAAAAATGGATGTCTTTATAGAAATTCCTGTAACGAGAAGAATTGAGAGATATCACCATTTGATCGAGATAGCGAAAGCAATGATGACTATGATGATCTAGTGATGATCCAACTTTGATGATGATCCAGTGATGATCCAGCTTTGATGATGATCCGGTGATGATCCAGCTTTGATGATGATCCAGTGATGATCCAACTTTGATGACGATCCAGTGATGATCCATCTTGATGATGATCCAGAGAAGAAGACGTGTATTGATGAATTGTGTCAAGAGAATACCTTCCTAGTTAAGAGGGGGTGTTGATGTATTTGTAACTTCGGAATGTATTCACTTGTATATTTCATATATTGTATTTCATTGGTCCCTGATGTTCCTACTGGGAGATTCATTAATGTAATCAAGCCATGCAAAGTCATAGAGATTAACCCTCTTTTGTGAGTCAGGGGTAAAGTCCCCACAGCTATGGGGCACTAGGGTTATTAGACTCTCCTAGAGAAGTCAGCCCTAGTAAGTTATTGTCAAGTTGGAAACTAGTATAAATAGAGAGTGAGCCTCTCTATTTATCACACACACTCACTCAGCTATATCACATAGGTGAGAGAATAAGCTCGCTCAAGTGAGAGAGAGAACAACTGTTGGAGATCATCTTTCTGTCTTTTGCTTTTACTGCTGCCATTGGTGCTCATTCTATCTTTGGGGAAGTTGCGGGGTTTTTTCTTTATGGTTTCCCCGAGGATAAATCTTTGTGTCTATTGTCTCTTGTGATTGATTGTTGTACATGTTATTCTCTCAGATAAGTGTTGAAATATTGTAACTTCGAAGAATATTCTATATGTATCTTTTTGTATTCCCCGATGGTCCTACCCGGAGAACCACTTGTATTACATTGTACCCCGATGCTCCTAATCGGAAGAACTAATAAGAGTCATGAGGTAGTCCCCTCTAATTGTAAAGGTGGGTCATCAGCACCCCAGTGTGGTTACTTGAGCCTACATGTGTAACTCGAGCCTACATGATTTAACTCGAGCCTACATGTCAAATGAGTTAACTTAAGTGAACGGATGAATATAAATAGAGGTGTAGTGCTCCTCATTTGGAACACACACACACTCTCACTTGTGTAGTGCATTAGTGGAGAAGAGGAGTAGCTGGAGGAGGAGGAGGATCAAGCTTTGATCTCCTTGTTGGTTTTACCTTTTATCTTTTTGGGGCATCTATATTGAGGAAGCTTTTGTTGGGTTTTTCCCTTTAGGGTTTTCCCATGATAAATATTCGTGTTCCTTTTGTATGGTTGTGCTTGTCTATCTTTCAGTGATCCTATTTATATGCTTTTGTTATGAATTCGAAATGAAATACTAATGATCTAGCTTAGCATATGAAAATTTAACATGGTATCAAAGCCACCCTGAAAGAAGACATTGTGCAGCTGCAGAAGCTATGGCTTCTTAATTTTTGGGTCTCTATCCACAATCGATCAGCAAAAGAAGGCTATATTGACTCTCCATTGAAGGGCGCATCTTTCTGTCGAAGCGGAATTCGATTCCGAGCATTTTCAGTTTTGGTGTGGAAAATTAGGGATTTCTACATAAGAGGAATTTTTGAGTGATCCTAGCATAGGATTGTTCTCCTCATCAAAATCAAATTTTAGAGACCTGGATCAAGAAATTTGGTTGGGTGAAACTCCGAGAAAGTCAAACCCTAGTTTGACCCTAAGCTAGAAAAAACCCTAAATACTAAAACTGCTAAGTTTTGGTACTTTCGCTATATTCAGATATTGGAGAAGGCTCATGAGTTGAAAATTGCAGAGGCCAAAGATGCAATCCTGATGTACACTGCATCCAAAATTCAGCCTCATATTCGCTATATTCTGGGAGATATGATCCCTCCAAGTTAGGGTTCCAGGCTCTTCCAAAATTCATCCCTAAACAGGACACCTGGGGAAAATTGCTATATCTTGGGCTACAGAAGTCCAAATGGAATTCTTGAAGATGTTATAGAAATAGCACAGAATTTAATTTCTATTATCCAAATATTAGACTCAGAAGATGAACCAGTGACACATGGCATGCCGTACAACTTCTCTGCTCTGAACAGTCCTATAACAGGTCACCTTGGGAAAAGGATCATAAATCCCAATTGGTGAAACCAATTCTGATGAAACATATGGTGTTGGATCAGTGACATGCGAGGATACCTCAGTGCGAAATTTCAGACATAGAGGAGCATTAATTTCAGAGATATCACAGAGACAGTGACAGGTATTTCTGTAGAAGAAATTGGAAAACTAGGGCTTCCTGTTCCGAGAGCTTCCCTCCATTGTTTTCAGAAAATAAGTACATTGGACAGCTCCATTTGAAGAGATATATATTTATATCCAGTCAGATCTAAAAGATTCCAAGTTTTGAAAATTAGGTTTTCTCTTACAAGCGCTAGATCAGCCAGCTCCGAAAACAGGATGGACACCTCAAATCGGTAAGATCTAATCTTTTGCTATTTGAATTTGAGGTTCTCATTTCAAAGTGATCTATAACATCAGCTTGTTGATGAGCTTGATGAAGTTGATAACTTCCAAGCATCGAAGTATTTGATCTCTCTGAAGAAAATGAATTGGACACCTACATGAGTAGAGAGGTTCCAGTTCTAGAGGGAGATGAGGCTCAAAGCCTTACACAAGAAGAACTTGATCAAGGCCAAGAAGATCATTGTTGATTCAATCACGAATCAACTTGTACCACAAGTGTCTTCCCTAAAGACACCAAAGATGTTTTATTCCTTGATCAAGCTATTTGAATATAAGAACTTAAATCAGAAGATGGCTTTGAGAAAATAGTTGAAGAATGTGAAGATCCAGAATGCAGAACAACTTGAAGCGGTAGAAGAAGAGGTGGAGAATGCAGAAGTGGTGATAGCCACCTTGAATGGCCTCCCATGATCATGGGATTCATTCATGCAAAGAATGTATGCCAGAAGGAAGTAATTACTTTCAGCTCGACTCATAAGAAGAGAAGAAGAACATGGGAGCAATTAAAGATCAAGCCCTCACCATTCAAAGAAGATCCCTCAAGCGATGAGGAATATGAAGAACTCAATTCTTGAAGAAACTCTTATTCATTTTATCATTTGGATAAGAAATGATGATTTCATGAATGAAGAAGATGATAAAGCAGAATGATCAAGATGGAGTCTACCCACGAAACAAATAAAAGATAAGTATTCGACTGTCATTTCATGATATTGTTTTGTTATACATTTGATTATATTCAGTTGATGTGTTATGCGTGATGGATTGTTTGCATTAATGACTGTATACTACTAATATGCATGTGATGGGTAAGTAGCTCATGGTGCCATACATCTCTCCATTGCTACTTATCTAGAATGAAACCTCTTTGCTGACATATTGGATTAGTGCACAATCTCAATGATGTCATGGTAGAAATGGAAGGCATCTAGAAAGTTTATGTGAGATATGGATGAATGTTGTATTGATTAAACAGTTGCATGATGCATAAGAATTTTTTCGTTATGAATATGTTTTATGAAATAGTTCTAACCATGTTACTGGTGCATTTGAATTGTAGGAAAGGTCCTGTACAACCTCCTGCAAGAAAAGAAGGATGAGACTTGTTCCGAAGAACAAGTGATGACAACTCAAGATCACTCCAATAAACATGAATCTAAAGCTCCCAGGGTCAGAGACACCATGACGAAAGAAAGAGCTTCAGAGAGCGGTAGATCCACCTTGAAGGATGAATACCACCATGGGTACGAGAGATAACTCAAGATGAAGAAAAGAATGCTATGAAAGAAGCTATGATCAAAGAATAACCGTTGATCATGGGGAATGATGTATACGATATGATTTCGAGACATAAAGGGAAGTACGTAGTATCTATGGATCTACAAGAACAAGTGTACAAAGCAAGGTTCGTGATTTGCCTCTGAAAGAATAGACTATGACATAACATACTCTATTGACCAGACCTACTAGAAGTATATATCAAGCATAGAACTACTTGTACAGAATGAAGAGGGAAGATGATACTCCACTTTAGGGGGAGTGACTATAGAAGATATCTGAGTTCGACACGGTATGACATGATGGACAGCTTCCTGATGGATCGAGACTTTACCAAGAGTAAAGTGGGTTCCAACCTTCAAGGTTGAATGCAGAAGACTAGGATATGTTGATGACCTGACAAGACAAACTCATGGAAGATGTTATGATGAAAGAATACTAGAATGATGTTTGGGATATAGTACTCAAACCAGAAAGCAAGAATGTGGTATCTTACAAATAGATTTGCAAGATAAATATGTTGCTGATAGAAGAAAGGAAAGACTTGTGGCTAGAGGTTTCTATAAGAAAGAGGGAATTAATTCTGAAGAGACACTTACTCCAGGAAGCAAGGTACACTTCCTTCAGAACCATGATGGTAGTTGCTTCCATGATGAAGTACAGACAAGCCTTCCTTAATGGTATGATTGGGGAAGAGTTTTACATCGAATAGACATAAGGATTTGAAGTTGAAGACAGATGGACTCACATGTGCAAGATGAAGAAGGCCCTCTATGGCCTGAAGCAAGCTCCCAGAGCTTGGTATGGAAGAATAGATAGTTTCTTGACGAGCATGGGCTTTTACAAGAGTAAATTCAATCCTAACCTTTACTACAAGGTTGTAGAAGATGAACCTGTCATACTACATGTGGATGACTTATTCTTGACAGGGAATGAGAAACAGATTGTAGAAAGCAAGAAGAAACTAGCAGAAGAATTTGAGATGAAATACCTTGGGTCAATGCATTGTTTCCTAGGTCTAGAAGTATGGCAAATTTCAGAAGGAATCTTTCTCAACCAGGGAAAGTATGCGATAGAGATATTGAAGAGATTCAATATGTTGGAATGCAAAGCCATGGCTACTCCTATGGATTCCAACCTGAAGCTGTTAGCCGATGACTCATCAGAGTTAGTGGACGTGACTCATTACAGACAGATCATTGGGTCATTGATGTACTTAACAAATACCAGACCAGACATTTGTTTTGCTGTGAACACCTTGAGTCAATTTCTTGTTCAACCAAGACGAGTTCACTTAGTAGCTGCAAAACATGCGATGAGATATCTGAAAGGGACTATAGACTTTGGTCTATACTATGATGGTAGCCATGAGTATAGATTGTATGGCTACATAGATGCAGATTGGGCCGGAAGTATCTTAGACAGAAAAAACACTTTAGGTGGATGTTAGAGTCTGGGATGTGCTATGAGTTCATGGTTTAGCAGGAAATAGTCCAGTGTTTCTCTTAGCACGACTGAAGCAGAATACATAGCAAATTGCTCTGCTAAGTTGTGAAGCCATATGGCTTCGGAAGATGATATCAGGTCTCTTTGACCTGAAGATGGATACTACAATGATTCTATGTGATAACTAGAGTTGTGATGATAGAGAACCCCGTGTTGCGTCGTAACACATAGAAATCCAGTATTTCTACATACGAGATAAGATGCAGATGATGATGTTTCAGTATTTACATACTGTAGATGCAGATGATGGTGATTCCGTATTTCTATACTGAATATAGAGATGATGATGCTTTCGGTATTTCTATACTGAAGATATAGATGATGATGCTTTCATTATTCACATACTGGAGATACATATGGTGATAGTTCAGTATTCACGTACTGAAGATGTAGATGATGATGGTTTGGATGATGATGTACTGATGAAGCCTCTATCTCAAGTAAAGTTTGAACACCTTCAGGACAAGCTTGGTATTGTTCGAAAGGACCTTCCTCGAAAGGGGGAGTAGTGATGATTGCAATGGGATTGTATCATCCTTGGGAACTTTCCCTAAAGTGACCCGGAGACCTCAGTCTTCGAGAATGAAGAGGGATTGTATCATCCCGGGACATCTGTCCATAATAGATCCGGTGACCTCGGTCCTCGAGAACGTGATGGGATTGTATCATCCTTGGGCACTTGCCCTAAAGTGATCTGGAGACCTCGATCTTCGAGAATGAAGAGGGATTGTATCATCCTGGGACATCTGTCCATAATAGATCCGGTGACCTCGGTCATCGAGAACGTGATGGGATTGTATCATCCTTGGGAACTTGCCCTAAAGTGATCTGGAGACCTCGGTCTTCGAGAATGAAGAGGGATTGTATCATCCTGGGACATCTGTCCATAATAGATCTAGTGACCTCGGTCCTCGAGAATGCGGTAGGATTGCATCATCCTTGGACATCGTCCTAAAGTGATAGGGACTGATTCTCCCGTAATCAATCCGATGGCTTCGGTCCCCGAGAATGTGGTAGGATTGCATCATCCTTGGACATATTCCTAAAGTGATAGGGACTGATTCTCCCGTAATCAATCCGGTGGCTTTGGTCCTTGATAATGTGGTAGGATTGCATCATCCTTGGACATAGTCCTAAAGTGATAGGGACTGATTCTCCCGTAATCAATCCGGTGGCTTCGGTCCTCGAGAATGTGGTAGGATTGCATCGTCCTTGGACTTCGTCCTAAAGTGATAGGGACTGATTCTCCCGTAATCAATCCGGTAACTTCGGTTGTCGAGAATGTGGTGGGATTGTATCATCCTTGGACTTTAAGTCCAAAAGTGATCCAAAGACTTTTTGTCTTTGAGTTGTGGTTTGCAGGTTGTTGCTGATGATGATGATGCCGTACTGATCGAAAGATCAGAGTATGATGATGATGATGACGTACTGATCGAGAGATCAGAGTATGATGATGACGTACTGATAGAAAGATCAGAATATGATGATGATGACATACTGATCGAAAGATCAGAGTATGATGATGATGACATACTGATCGAAAGATCAGAGTATGATGATGATGACGTACTGATCGAGAGATCAGAGTATGATGATGACGTACTGATCGAAAGATCAGAATATGATGATGATGACATACTGATCGAAAGATCAGAGTATGATGATGATGACATACTGATTGAAATATCAGAGTATGATGATGATGATGTACTGATCTAAAGATCAGAGTATGATGATGATGCACTATGATTATGATGTTTCTGATCGAAAGATCAGAGTATGTTGATGATGTTTCTGATCGAAAGATCAGAATATGATGATGATGTTTCTGATCGAAAGATCAGAATGTGATGATGATTATGATCGACAGATCAAAATATGATGATGATGATGTTGTTGCTGATCGAAAGGTCAAGGTGCTAAAGATGTTGTTGCTGATCGAAAAGTCAAAGTGCTAAAGATGTTGCTGATCGAAAGGACAAAATGTTGAAGATGTTGTTGTTGATCGAAAATTCAAAGTGTTGAAGATGTTGGTGATCGAAAAGACAAAATGCTGAAGATGTTGTTGCTGATCAAAAAGTCAAAGTGCTGAAGATGTTGCTGATCGAAAGGTCAAAATGTTGAAGATGTTGTTGCTGATCGAACAGTCAAAGTGTTGAAGATGTTGCTGATCGAAAGCTCCAAGTGCTGAATATGTTGTTACTAATTGAAAGATCAAAATGCTGAAGATGTTGTTGATCGAAGCAGTCAAAGAATTAATGATGATGAATACTGAAGATTGAAGATGAATACCACATGATGTTGAAAAGCTTCCAATGATTTATAGATGTGTTACCCTGCTGATGTTGATGATGTCTCCTATCTCTATTCTTGTTGTTGTTGATGTTGCTGTAGAATACCCTTCTCGTTAAGGGGGAGTGTTGAAATATTGTAACTTCGAAGAATATTCTATATGTATCTTTTTGTGGCCCCCGATGGTCCTACCGGGAGAACCACTTGTATTACATTGTACCCCGATGCTCCTAATTGGAAGAACTAATAAGATTCATGAGATAGTCCTCTCTAATTGTAAAGGTGGGTCATCAACACCCCAGTGTGGTTACTTGAGCCTACATGTGTAACTCGAGCCTACATGATTTAACTTGAGCCTACATGTCAAATGAGTTAACTTAAGTGAACGGATGAATATAAATAGAGGTGTAGTGCTCCTCATTTGGAACACACACACACTCTCACTTGTGTAGCGCATTAGTGGAGAAGAGGAGTAGCTGGAGGAGGAGGAGGATCAGGCTTTGATCTCCTTGTTGGTTTTACCTTTTATCTTTTTGGGGCATCTATATTGAGGAAGCTTTTGCTGGGTTTTTCCCAGGATAAATCTTTGTGTTCCTTTTGTATGGTTGTGCTTGTCTATCTTTTCGTGATCCTGTTTATATGCTTTTGTTATGAATTCGAAATGAAATACTAATGATCTAGATTAGCATATGAAAATTTAACAATAAGATACTAAGATCATATTGCTTTAATGATAAAAATCTAGCATTCATGAATACAACAATGAATTCAGAAATTCATGTCATCGATAAATTAATTCTTTACAAAGCGGAGGAAAAAAAGTAGTGGATCGCATTGTATGAAGAGAAGAGGAGGAAATGGGAAATGCTTCTACTATTCAAACAGTTGAATAGTAGAAGCATGCCTTATCATGATCATTTAAAAGAAAATATGGCAATGATCTATCCCAACATTTGGGTTGTTAACCAAGTCGAAGAGAGATATGGAGCATCTAATCATTACCCGCCTACTAAAGAGGAGGCACTAAACATAGGGATTGAGTGAAGCAACTTGGTAATAATATCTTTATGTACATTTTTAACTTTATAATGCATGTTTGAATTATAACATCTATCTTTTATATATTAAGGGTCATGTTCTTAGACATATGAGACTGTAATTTGTTCACTTTTTAACAGGTGCATTTGCTCCCATCTATGTGGGCATATGGGCTTCATTTTCACATAGAGGATGTTGATGATGGACGTGCCATACAATACTATGGAGTGGAAGTTAAGTTCGACCAATATAGTTGTGCTAGCCATCGTGATCAACCTAATAGGGGGGAGGTTGGGTTACGTCGAAAAGATACAAGAGATCATTCAAGTGGACTTCTCATCTTTCTAACGTGTTATTTTTAGGTGCAAGTGGTGGGACACCTTCTACTGGAATAATGTAAAGGAAGATCGTGATAGTGGGATGATATGTATCAACTTTAGAAAGGTGTGGGATGAAACTAAGGAGCCTTATGTTTTTCTAAAACACTACAACCAAGTGTTTTTTTACCCGGATGTGTTGGATAGGGATTGGTGGTTCATATTAAGACATGACCCTATATCAAAACAACTTTTTAAGAACAGCAATGCTATCATACCAAGCGAGGAAGATAATCAAGGTGATAGAAACAAAGAGTGATATGTACATTTTTATTTCATAATTTATAGTGTTGATGTATCATTTTATTATTGTTATCTTTAATTCTCTAATTATATTGTTTATTTTTTAGCTTGTGACGATGGAAATGGAAATTTAATTACCAGATGTTTTTAAACAATTTTAGTTGGTTAACAATCAATCTGATGTGAAATGTGTTTGTCTATCAAGTAATTTCTGACTGTATGGAATGATTGATTGAAAAAGAATTTTATTTTACTTGAAGGTATTTATATCTGATTGCATATTTAGTATAAAATATTAGAATTATTGTGGCACTATTATTATGGCATGTTGACATTGAAAAAATATAGGTCAATGTGTACCATATGTGTGTTTATATTTAACATGAAATTCTAAAATTATGGAAATAGTCATTTTATATTAATTATGATAATATTAACTAGTAAGTAATAAACGAATTTTAATATTAATTCGAAAGGTATAGTTCATTTGCAAATTAATTACACTTGAAAAAGACATCTTTAATGTGTGAATAAATTACATTTATTTGTTAAGTAACACTAACACACTTTGTCATTAGATTTCATTATATTAATTTACATAATATTAATGTCTTCACTAATCACGAAATCACTTTTGAACTCTAACAATGCAATCACATTAAGGTTTTGCTAAATCAAGTTATTTATAACAATTCACCAACTCATAGTCACTGGTATGCTTAATTGTTTAGCATGGCATGGGGGATCTTCATGACCAATCTCCTTGCATATTTAAGGGAAGTGTGTACCTAGAGTCTTGACCCTAATATACACGCATATCATAGTCTATCCTAGGAAAACTCTTTAATGGGTTTCTAATGTAGGGGCATCCTTCTCTCAATCAAAATTCCTAGAGTTCTGATTAGACCATAGGTCTTGACACAAGCCAGTATGGGGTGATTGTAAATCCTTTGTAAAATATCTGAGTTTTCTTCTTAATTAGCGAGCATAGTTGTCAAGATTCTAAATTTTGTAGTAGGTGTCAATGTAGGTTGAGTCATAGAACTAATCCCCTAAATCAAGGAATGAATCAAGGGGGTAATGAAGGCATCTAAGTATGTGTTGTATACAGATAGGATTCGTCGTTCTATTTTTAGTAATTGTTGCATTAATTTAGGAAATGGTTGCAATATTGTAGATTCAGTTATCTAAACGAGCTGAATAAGCTCAATTTTGGTAAATATATGTAAGCCTACGGGCATAGATAAAAAAGAGGGCTGAGGCTGGCAATGCTTTGTGAAGCCAAACCTGGTATTTGTAATTGAGTAGGTCTATGTATAGATTGATGAATGAAAAGAAGTTCATTATGTGATTGTCTCTATGTGACTAATTGTTGAATTCCAGATTTTTTGTGTGTATATTTAGAATTAGTGGTACTAAGTGAAATCTATCATGCAGAAGGAAGAATCCCTTATAAGGATTTGAGACTATCCATAGTTAAAGGGATGGAAGGATATATATGTATAGACATAATGAACACACATTCGAAGTGAGAATTTGATAGAGGGTTTATGAGTAGATAGAATTGATCTCTGTAATGGAGGAATCAAGGTCATAGGAGAATTTTGTGTACATGAATATCGATGAGGAGACGAGGTAATTCCATATGTTTATATGTCTATCTCTGATTTTAGTTCTTGCAGGAGTCTATGAAAGGCTTAAAGGAATTCTATGAGAGCCAGTCGGTTGTGTGTGACTGTGTTAATGAAGACCACCAGGCTTAAGTACTGGTATTGAAGTGTGACTATTGCACGAACTACATGAAGAACCTGTGAAAGGGGTTTGAACATGTTAAAGGTATGAGAGTTACAGAGTATCTATGTAATTGTTATGTGAGTGTGAAGAGACAGAGCATGAATGAGCCAAGTTATCCTAGAAGCATCATCAATCAATGTTCGATGGAGGTAAATTCAAAGCGAAGTCGAAGTGGCAGAAGTTGACTTGATATCATTGTGGTAAATAGTTTTGTAATTTGAAATTTGAAAGGAGTCGATAGGGGTATAAGTTAAATCATGTATGTTCATCAAGTGTGGAGGTAGAAGTCTTAGTGATGAGATTGGAACTTGGTGTTGAGCAGTCGAAGACGCGAGGTAGTGGTGATCCAGAAAATCCGAGGTGCGAGGTTTTGTGAAAACGCTCGCATAACCTGTGTATCATGGCATAGCCGGCATAACCTATGTATCATGGCATAGCCGAGCCCGAGAGTGGGTTTATATGGTGGTTTATGGATTGTGATGAGGTGTTGATCCATGGCAGAGTGTATTATGCCTAAAATAAACTAGTAATATCCTTGAAATGGTGAGCCTAAGGGGTAGTGCCTGCATTAAGTGGTATCAGACCATAAAATTCATTCCTTGGAAAGAGTTTTGTCCAGGAAGGATTTTAAAGTCTTCTTAAAAAGGAAAAATCTACTTTGGGAAGAAGAAAACTAGTTTTCTATGAGAGAAAATTTGAAGGAGAAACTGCAATAGCAGTACATGTTAAAGGAAGTTGGACAATGAGGTAAGGGTCTTCAAATTTAATTTTATTTATGAAAAGGAATAGAACTAGTTACATGTAGCAGCATGAGAAGAGGTTTGTGGCAAAAGAACCTTTACAGCAAGAATTTGTACTAATTCCATCTAAGGTCGGAAGGAAGAAGAGAGCCAAGGAGTTCTCACATGAAATGTAGAAGCCTAATGAGCAGAGGAAGCTCAGAGAGAAGGTTCTAGAGAGAGGACCTTAAGTTACCAAAAGTCCAGGTTCAAGGAGTGGAATCTTGGTGAGGTACTATAGCAGGATGAAAATACTTGTTATTTCAGAGGTTTAGTGGATAAGGAGAGTTCACAAAAGAAGGAAGAAGGAGAAGATGACTATTGATAGTCATAGTAGAGGTTCAGAGAGAACCCACATAATAAATATAGAAGACGTTAAAGAAAATGGCATGAGAAGGAAAATTAATGATGAAGAGTGTGATAGAGAGAAAGCTAAGATAAGAATCCGTATAGATTTGTTGATGGAGATGTTATAGAGAAGTGAACAAGACTATAGATGTGGTTACATTATGAGGAAGAACATGAAGTGGCAGAAACTGCAAGAGAGGAGAGAGCATAGGTTGAATGCTCAAGGAAAGGAAGGAGTAGTTAGAGAAACTGAGTATCGGGATGAAGTTCTGGAATGTGATGCAGAACAACGACAAATATTTGATGAGAATGATGAATATGTTGAAAGAGGACCATTGCATATCTTCTAGATCATATGGAGGATTCATAGCATCAAGAAGGCTTGATGAATGAAGCATCAAGTAAGACCAAGAGGTCTATTGATTTCAAATCTGACAATTTATGTGTGATTGTTGGTTTTACAGGTGATAGACAGTCTTTTGAAACTGTCTTAAAGATAGATGAAATTTGTGAAGTGAAGTATTATGATGAATTCCTCTCAGATGTGGAAAGTTGTGATTGGTTGCAACAGAAGGAATTCATAGATTCGTTACTTAATGAAGGAAAAGCTCAAAATGGAGAATGTGTCCTTAGAGAAGATGAGACAACTGTGTCTTATGTTAAGGAAGTTGTTATTGATGAGAATAGGGAGGAGTTGGTTTCCATAGGTGGCCAAAAGGAAGTTATAGGATAGTCATATGAAGCTTTCCTGAAGATGAAAGAATGATAATTCTATTTTGATAAAGAATGAGGAACCACTATCTCAAAGAGGTAAGCTAACGGATTTGGGTAATGTTGTTGATGAAGAACAATTGCAGGAGAATCCTAATGCATAAAATAGTGCAAAGACAACTCTTGAAAATGTTTTACAGAAGGACTGAAATGCAAAGCGTAATGAAGAAGGAGGTGAGACAGGTTTTCCTCATGACAAAGAGAAGCATGTCATAGAACTGAATAGGGAAAGATTGGCTATTATATTTAGTCAGGGAGATGAAGGAAAAATACTGAAGGTTGTCAAGGAAGAATAAGGACATGCTAAAGGTTATGAACAACATTATAGGGAAGAACTTGAGTTGTGTCAATGAGGAGATGGGTTGCTAAAATATTTGTTGAAAGAACCTGTGTATGAATATGTGATTGCAGTCGGTGATACTGAAGAAGTGTCTCAAGATTTAGCTAAGATAGAGGTATATACTAGCTTACAAACCAATGATGTGTTTGCTGGTGTTGAAGAAAGACAGGATGAATATGATACTGCGGTCAAGGAGATAGCGTATGAATTACTTCTGGGAATTAAAATTGAAGTACAGAGGTAGGAAATAAACAGTGAAGAGGGAGATGTATTCAAAGGCATTCAGGATGTATGGGTGGTGGTAGAGAGCAACCAACAACTTGAGGATGATTATGTTGAATCTATTTTGAAGTAGTAGTGGAGAAGGTATTTATATGCCTTAAGCATCTTTTGGAAGATATGTGATTAGATGAAGGGGAGCGAGAGTTTGATAAATCTTACATGTGGAAGAATTCAGCTTGAATATAAATGTTCATAGTTGAAGCAGAGAAAATATCTCAGACAATTTGGTGGAGTTGAGATAAGAGAAATCATAAATGAAAATTTTGAAGATGACAACAGTAAGACTGTTGTAAAACATTGGGAGAGGTAATTTAATGCTTTAAATATATTTCATAAAATGTACAACAATGCAAAATGTTACAAGGGTGTTTATATCCTTGATTATGATGGAAAAATGCAAGAACGGACCCAAACACAAATGGGAAGCAGATGTTCCTAGGAAGATAGGCTGGATGATGAGATAGACAAGTTGTGGAATTTGGTGCAGTTAATTTGAAAGAGAAGGTACAAAAAAGAAAACAACCCATTCTAAAATTGGATTAAAGATGAAGAACTATGAAGGCAGAACCAGTGCAACATTACAGTACAAGGTCTGGAGACCTGGTAGATTAAATTCAAAAGTGAAATGTGATAACAGCAAGGCTTATGGACAGTTGCAAACAAAAGTTTGGGATCCTTGAGGTTCTAAGTCATTAAGTGCTAATGACCAGGAGGTCATATTTCTTTCTACCTTGGGAGTCTGATGCAGGGGAATCCTTATCTCAATCAAAAGTCCTAGAGTTCTAATTAGACTATAGGATTTGACACATGCCAATATGGGGTGATTGTAAATCCTTTGTAAAATCTCTGAGTTTTCTTCTTAATTAGATAACATAGTTGTGAAGATTCTAAATTATGTAGTAGGTGTAAATGTAGGTTGAGTCATAGAACTAATCCCCTAAATCAAGGAATGACTCAAGGGGGTAATGAAGGAATCTAAGTATGCATTGTATAGATGTAGGATTAGGAATTCTATTTTTAGTAATTGTTACATTAATTTAGGAAATGGTTGTAATATTGTAGGTTCAGTTAGCTAAACGAGATGAATAAGCTCAGTTTTGGTAAAAAAGAAAAATTCCAGAGAAAAAAATCCATTGTTCATCGAATAACTTGGACTACTCAGAAGAGCTTACATATCTGCATTGCTCAGATATATTACATATGTATTGCTCAGACAACTTTCATAGATTGCTCAGAGAACTTACATCATTGCTCAGTCCCGACTTTCATTATCCCGTTACACAAAATACTCAAAAATGTTCTGCATTAATAATTTTATCACCCACACAGAAGCAAAATATTTCTGCATGTCCATTCTGTTTGTCTTTGTTGGTCGTTCGTCATGTCTACTGCCGAAATATGTGTGTATCTTCATCACTCATTCTCATTTTTCTTTGTAATAGCATCAAAAAAGTCAATCCTATTGTTACACAGAAATATCAGCTCACCGTTCTACCTGTCAAATAGGGGTGTAAAACATAGTGACTTCACCATCTATGGTGACTTCTCCTTCTATGATCCATGGCAGAATGGCCAAGGCTAGCTTAGACAAGGTATTAGCTTATGAATTATGCTCTTTGTAAATGTGGTTGAGAATGATTGCTTCGAAGGTAGGTTGGAGTGCACGTATTACCTTTAGCAGGTTTTATAGATAAGGAGCTCTAATATTTTTCTTTCATGTTTCCCTGTCAATCACCGATTTGAAGTCCCCATAGATGTGCAATTTCAGTATCTCTTTATCCTTTGCAATCTTCAATGTATCCCATACTACCGAGAGCTCTGCTTTACTATTTGTGGCCCTTTCCAATCCAAGTTTGAAGTAGATTTTGTTTGTCTCGTTAAGATAAATAACGCCTCATGCACCTCCTATGGGCAGGTCTCCGTGACTGGCCACGTCAAAAAACGTCCATGGATAGATTTTATCAAACTTTGGTGTTGTGGAAACTTTGATTTTACTTTGTTTGGGTGAGAATCTGTGTTCTTGGGCCTTCTGCACCAGCAAGGCTGATGTGATGTCAAGAGGGGTCCAATTTTTTTTTTAAATTTCTCTATTGCAAGCCTCCCATATGGTATATACAAAGAGTACAGGAAAGACGACATAACAACATACCCCTTCATTGTTCCACCATGCTTGGGTTATCCGATCCAGAGTCTCTTCCATATTGTTCATCCTAACTTGGGAAAGGGCCCTGGATGCACTGATCCATACCTGACCTGCATAAGAACAAGAACCAAACAAATGTGAGGCAAGTTCTTCCCCATATTTGCATAGGAAACATATTCCTGGGCCTTGGAAGCTCCTTTTTCTCAAGTTAACCCATGTCAAGAGCTTGTTGTTTATCACCAACCAAAATTTTAGGATGGTTTTCAGGGGGTTGTTTGAGGCCCACAGCCACCCCCCCCCACCACCACCAATATTTTTCTCCTTCGAACTATTCCAAGATTGCTACTTCATATCCCTTTTTTGTTGTCTAGTCTCCATTTATAGCATTCCTGGTCCAGATTAATTTGTCTTGGTCATATTCGTCTAAGTAAACAAAGTTTTCCTCCAATAAGCTTACATAATTTCTCCAACTCACAGCATCTTCTCCCTCCATTCATAGTTCTTGAGCATCTTTCCATCCTGTTCTTCCTTGAGGAATTCCATGTGGTATTTGCACATTTGCGAGTTTAAAACATCTATGTTCTCTTAACCGAGTTATGACAGAGTTGGGTAGCTTGTAGCTCTCCCCTGCCCCTACCCAAGGATCCTTCCCTAACCTGACACTTCTTCCATTCCCTATTTTCCAGGATATCCAGTTACCAATGAGTGGGAATGGCACCACCATATCCTTCCATCCCACAGACCCGTTTGTGTAAGTCGTGTTAGGGTTCCTGAACCAATCTATCAAGGAAATGTCATGGCAATATTTAGAGCATAAAACCCTTCTCCACAAGGTGTATGTGTTTTGGACAAGCCTCCAAAATGATTTGGATGCCAATGCTCTGCAAAAAAACACTAGGCTCTTGATTCCCCATCCTCCAAGTTCCTTTGGTAGAGAAATGGTTGTCCATTTGGTCAGTGGAATGCCCTCATTTTGCTTGCTTGTTGTTCATTAAAAGAGAAACAATTTTTCCTTATTTTTTTTAGAATTCCCTTGGGTATGTATGCGATGGATTCCCAGTAGACTGGGATGCTCTGCAAAATTGCCTTTAATAGGACCAATCTACCCCCTCTAGACAGGAACCTATTTGTCCAAGCTGAGACTTGAGCTTCTACCTTTTTATATAGCCAAATCCAATCTTGGAAAGCATAGCTATTGGGTTTAAGGAAAAAACCTATATACTTGAATCCTTTAGAGATAGGATTGGTAGGATAGGGAAGTATCTCTTTGAATTGGTCAGCTAGATCTCCTAAAAATCTGTTGTGGGCCAAACTGGATTTTTCTGTGTTAATTAGCATTCATGTGGCCTTCTTGTACTTGTCTATCAAGGATGCATATTCCTTTAGATTACCCTATGTTCCTACTCTGAATAAAAGAACATCATCCACAAACAGAGTGTGTGTGACTTCTTCCATTCTTAACACCTTAACCCCTGCAATATTTCCTTCCCTTTTTGCTTCAAGGATTAGCCTACTTAGTGCATCTGCCACAAGAAGAAAAATAAAGGGGGATAAATGATACCCCTGTCGTATTTCCCTTGTAGGTCTAAAGAAACCAAAGGGTGACCCATTAATCAAAACTGCAAATGAAGTGGATTGAATACACCCCATTATCCATTATACCATTTCCATTTCCAGGCCTATCTGAATAAGGATCAATCTGACAAAAGTCCATCTTACTCTATCATATGCCTTGGACAAGTCCAGTTTTAGGGAAAAGGCAATCAGCTTCTCCTTCTTGATAGAGTGTAAGGCTTCATGGGCCAGGGAAACCGCATCATGAATTTGTCTGTTGTGTAAGAACCTGAATTGCTCTTCTGATATTATCTTTCTCAGAGTAGGTTTTATTCTTTGTGAAATCACCTTCTCTATTATTTTGTAGATCATGTTACAGCATGATATAGGTCTGAAATCTTCAAATGTTTTTGTCTTCTGCTTCTTTGGGATTAATGTTATGAATGTGGAGTTGAAGCTCCCTAGAACTTTTCCAGACTTCCAATATTCTTTCACAACTACGAGGAGACCCTCCTTTATCTTGTCATAAAATACTAGAAATAATTCTAAGGTAAACCCATCAGGCCCAAGGATTTTCCCTTTTTGAAAGGAATGCAATACCTGATGTATCTCCTCCTCTGTTATATCTTTGGTTAAATATTCATTCATTTCTTCTGTGATTTATCTCGGAAACAGGTTCAGAACCTCAAGTATCTTAGCTATTGGGCAGCCTTCAGGCTCTTTGAACATTCTTTGAAAATGTTCTACTACTGCTTGAGTATTTTCCGAGAAAGTCCTAACCCAGCTGCCTTGATTTGTCTTGATTTCATGTATGGTATTAGTACTCTTCTGTTGAGATGCATATCTATGAAAATACTTTGTATTTTGATCCCCCTCCTCCAACCACGGGGCTCTGCTTTTAAGCCTCCATTTCTGCTCTTCCTGTAGAAGTAAAGAGTCCTTCTTGCTTTCCAGTTTTTTTAACATACCTAGTTCTGCCTCCATAAACACACCTTCTCTGTTACTTTCATATAGCTCTGTGATCTGAAGTTCAACATTTCTCATTTATTCTTGTTGTCTATCTCTAAACTTCATATCCCAATCCTTTGAGATCCTCTTTGCTTTGGCCAGGTTATCTGCAAATTGTTGCATTAATGAATGATTATGGACAACTTGAAGAGATACCTAGGATTCTAAGATTAGGTTTCGATACTCCTCCTCTACCAACCACTAGGGCTTGAACTTGAATGGAGGGGAAGGTATGACCTTTGGGGTCTTGACTGTAAGGACTATCCTCCAATGATCCAAGTTACCACTGGTCTCTACATTGGATTGCAAAATAAGGTCATCACTTATTAGATTTTCTGCTATCAGGAATTCGTCAAGCCTTTTTGAGATGGCCTACTCTTCCCCCTTATTATTTCTCCATGTGGGAATCAGTTTGGTTGGGGCTAAGCCAATTAAGCCTTTTTCTTCAAAATGATAACTGAAGAAAGACCCTAATGCATCAACTCTCACGTTTTTGCCCCAAATTTCACTAGTGGAGAAGGTTAGGTTTAAATATCCCCCAATAATCACATTTGGGAGATCTACGGCCCCTAAATTTGCCACCCTCTCCTAGAATGATTTTCTATCATAGAAGGGACCGTAAATGTTCATTATTGTGAATTGCTTCCCCGTCTCCCCATCTTCCAACTTTATCCCCAATACTGGTCTATAACGATTAACTAAGATTGTTTTTAAAATGGGACTCCAAGCTATTAAAGTTCCTCCTGAGTGGCCATCTACGTTGATGCTTTCCATCTCCCAGTCATTAACAAATTCTCTAATCATCTCCTCAACCTTATTTCCTTTCGTCATTGTTTCTTGCAGTAGTAAAATCGATGGTCTTGTGTTGGTTAGTAGTCATTTTAGGGTGCTTTTTTTAGGGACCCCACCTATCCCCCTTATATTCAGGGACAGAATTTTCATTTGATAACCTTGTTCAGGGATTTATCTCTAAGCGCTCCAGTTATCATTGCCTGTCTTCACTATTTCACATCTAAAATCGCTTGTTTTTGTACCTTAGAAAGAAAGGTTTTTCTTCCTAGTTGTGGCTTAGTGCAATAATTGGGGGCCATCCCTCTCGTAGAAATACAAGCTTCTTCATCTCTTTGACCATTAATTACTGTAAACACAGAATTAGCACTATTTTTTTTGTCATTGTTACCTTTTAATCTCATAGATGACGCTCCTTCCTGTTGAGGACCACTAGGTTCGTCGCTTGTAAGGTGTCCACCTCCTTTACTTGGTGTGCCTTCCTATTGTGGTTTGATAGAATTGTCGCTGATGAGGTGTCCACCACCCATATTTGACATTCCTTCCTGTTGTGGGTTGATAGAATCATCATTGCTAAGGTGTACACCCCTTGTGCTTGCTATGTTGTCCGGTCGCTCCTTCCTTGACTGCTTCTCTCCTTTCTCTTCGATCTCCCTTTCGCCCTTCTCCAAGTTAGCCACGCCACCTTTTTTCGTTTTTCCTCCCTTTGTGATGTTCTCTTGCCTTATCTTGTCTGCCTTCTTCATCCAAAATTTCTTGTATCGAACGTCATTCTTATAATTTATGCAATCCCTCTGCAAATGCTCGACCTTTCGACAATTGAAACATCGGAATGGGACCTTCCAATAGTTTAGATGCTGCCTCCAAAAACTGTCATGCATATTTACTACCAGTTCTTCAAACAACCCATCTCTCAGGTCCATTTCCACTAGTATTCTTGCACACCTATGATCTGTTTTAGACTCCAAGTCCTCCTCTAGTGCCAGGAACCTCCCTATCTTATTCCTTATTGCCTCAAGAATATGCTCTTTCCAGAATACCATGGGTAAGCGTGGTAATATCACCCAGATTTGTTGTTGGTTGTGTGGATCTTTCCTCACATCGAAGTCTATTTTCCAACTCTTCAGTATGAGGCTTGAAGGTCCCCACTACCATTTCCAATCCAACAGCTTGTGTTCGTCCTCCTCCTGATGCAGTTTTATCAGGAACCAGCCACGCGATAAAACATGGAATTCATGCTTGTATCCCAACTCTCCTTCCCAATTCATGTTTATCCACCCCTGCATCGCTTCTTTTCCTGGAGTCTTGTCACAGAAACGTACAACTAGCGCAAGCCTCGGATAATTCGGTATCTGCTCGATCAGGATGTCCCTTCCGATTGTTAATTCCGTAATGCTTTTCACCGATTTGACTGCTTTTAATTTTCGTGGTTTTTGGTTATTGATGTCAGCATGAACCAGAGTTGTTATTTTTTACTTGCATGGTTTATTTCTTTGCGTAGTTCATCATTTATCTCCCTCCTCGCATGCGCCATAAAACAACTCACCTCCTCATCCTCTTTCTCCATAATCGCTATCGTACTATGCACCTCTTCATTCGTACAGAATATGACGCCCTCCTGCTCCTCCGAGTCATAATCAACTTCATCGATCTGCATGGTGGGTTTTTTATGTTCATGTGATCTCTAGAGGAGCACACTATCTACAGGATTTCATATCTTATTTTCCTTAAAAAATTAAAAGTTAAGAAAAGAACCATTGCTCCTTCTTCCATCTACGTTTTTCCCCCCTTTCACCTTTTCCTTCACCTGCTTCGTGCACATCTCTGCAGAGCTCCATCTTTCCCCTAGTTTTGGTAAATATATGTAAGCCTACAGGCATAGATAAAAAGGAGGATAGATGTTGGAGATGCTTTCTGAATCCATTCCTATTATTTGTAAATGAGTAGTTCTGTGTACAGATTGGTGAATGAAAATAAGTTCATTGTGTGATTGTTTATGTGAGACTAGTAGTTGAATTCCAATTTTTTTTTGTGTATATTTAGATTTAGTGGTAGTAAGTGAAATCTATCATGCAGAATGAAGAATCCTTTATAAGGATTTGAGACAATCCATAGTTAAAGGCCGAAAGGATATCTGTATATATAGAATTAACACAAACTCGAAGTGATTTCGATAGATGGTTTATGAGTAGACAGAATTGATCTCTATAATGGAAGAATTGAGCGTAACAAACTATCATACACTGGCGTGTGTCCTAAATCATTAAGAATGTTAATAAAGGAATATCAAAAGATGCTTTCTTTTGTCAAAAGATGTTTTTTTTCTATTGGCTAGAATTGCTCACATCCTATTGAAAATATTTGTTTTATTGTAAAGTAGTTAAATGAGTCTACTCACCGAAAATATTTGAGCCCGAAAAAATGAAATCGGGACAATTCCCGATCAAAAATATAAGTTAACTGGTCGTTTTCTGAAAGCAAGCATAGTCACCCAACCAAAATTTCCAACCCGCGATGAGTTTAACGTAGGTTAAGCGTATGGAGATTCGAAATTGCATTAAATTAGCACCGATAGTAACAGTCTTGGAAGTGTAAGACATGCCAGGAATGGGTGGCGCAGTTATGATATGAGCTGCCTTTAGACCTACGTGGTCAAATGAAATCAATGGAGCATCCATGATCGATTGAGCATGGCAGGTAGTTTCAAAAAAAATCATTTCTCATGAATTTGAATGAGTGATTTTTATAACAATGTGTTTTTTTTGGACTGCCTGGTGTTTTGGACTACCTAGTACCCTGCAACATAACCAGAACAACATAAAACATAATTCTGATTATGTAAAAGTGTCTTGTGGATACCTTCAGAATTTTAAATTGGCGTAAGAAGCAGCATTACCTGATGAGACTCATTTGGCGTGAAGTCTACCAACCTTGACTCATCCACACAAAATCATATTATTCTGACTCAGGTACGCCTGCATTGTACTTCATCCAATCACATCCTTATCTTATCCAGCAATGAAGTTGTTGTCTATTTTGGGAAAGTTGTTAATTCGTTTCTACAATCTATTGTAGTCTCGAAGGTTGTTTTTTTCCATTACTGTTCAATTTGTCTTTCACTTGGTTTTTGACATTATTGTTTAATTTATCTTTCACTTAGTTTTTGGCATTGTTGTTTAATTTGTCTTTCAAATTGTCTTTCACTTGGTTTTTGACACTGTATTTTGTACATCATCTTCATGAATTTATAATATTTCCACGTTCTACAACTAGTTTTTTTTTTTTTTTTTGGTTCAAAAAGTGCCTGATGTATGCATTTTTACAGAGCATGGGATTGTTAGTCTTAAAATGATTATATCAACAAATTTGACCATGAATATACCTTGAATTTATCATAATAAAGAGTATCATAGTATAGGCATTAAACATATACTTATTCATAATTTGTAAGTATTTCGGTGAAATTGAAATTAATCACTAAAATCCTGATTTGTCATGTAAAAAACAAAGTGTTAATCTACAAAAATGGGATTAACAAAATGCACGCCACAATCCATACATATATTATTAATTTAAAGTAATATCATGGGATTGAAGACAGATATATGTTTGAAAAAAACCTCTTTCAGTTTCCTAAAATTATGTATCATTTGCCCGCAGTTAATTTGACAAAATAACAAATTTTATGTTTGGAACCAAGTCTTACCATGTTCATAAAAATGCCCGCCTAACTATCACTATTGAGTATTTTTTACTGATTTAAGTTGGAAATGGTGTGGTTTACTATTTTCCACCTTACTGTACATATAGGTTTTTAATTTGGGTTCCAAAAGTATCTGCAATGTCATTTTTGCAGAGAATGAGATTTTTAGACTTAAAATGAATCAACAAATTTGACCATTCACATATTATGACTTTATTATAGTAAAGAGTATCATACTTTATGCATTAAAGATGTACACATTCATAATTTGTAAGAATCTTGGTCAAATTCAAAATTAATCAGTAAAATCCCGAGTTGTTATGTAAGAAACAGAGTAGAGTGTAAATCTGTAAAACTAGGATTACAAAAATGCACGCCACAACCAGGGCCCACAGCACCAGGATAGTATCCTACTTATATCATACTATATGTATTATACATGTATGAATTATCATAATTTATAAGTAGCATGGTCATAATTGAAAAGAATGGCTAAGTTCACAAT
Organism: Pseudotsuga menziesii; assembly: GCA_001517045.1. Taxonomy (NCBI): domain Eukaryota; kingdom Viridiplantae; phylum Streptophyta; class Pinopsida; order Pinales; family Pinaceae; genus Pseudotsuga; species Pseudotsuga menziesii. The sequence continues at coordinate 39,454 of LPNX010614722.1, forward strand.
TTTGTTTTGTAAAAGCAGAGTGTAAATCTGTAAAAATGGGCTTAGAAAAATGCCCACTATAATGTTATAGAGGTGATTTTAAAAACCTAATGCCATATACCTGGAGCTATATATACTATGGACAAAAACCTCCTTCACAATTTTTAAAATACATTTATTTTGTGTACAGTAAAGTTTTGAAAATTGTAATTTTCTTGTTTTGAACTTTATTTGACTAGGTCTGTAAAATGCACGCCTAGCCCTCATTGTTTAGTATTTTTTAGTGATCTCAGTTGGATATTGTGTTTTTTTATTGTTTTACACCTTCCTGTACTTCTATTTTTCTAATCTTGGCTAAAAACATGACGGTTGTGCAAAAACATTGCAAGGCTGCCTTGTAAATGTGAAATGCCCGCTTAGTCCACTAAAATGCAAGCATAAGTTCCATCCTTAGGTATTTTCAAGTGGCTTAGACCAGATATATCTCATAACATTTGCATGAGGATCTTGTAGCGAGCCCACAGCCTCAAGATAGTATTCTATATATACCATACTATATGTATTATACATGTATGAATTATCATAATTTATAAGTAGCATGGTCATAATTGAAAAGAATGTCTAAATTCACAATTTTGTTTTGTAAAAGCAAAGTGTAAATGTGTAAAAATGGGCTTAGAAAAATGCCCGCCATAATGTTTATAGAGGTGATTTTCAAAACCTAATGCCATATACCTGGAGCTATATATACTATGGACAAAGACCTCATTCACAATTTTTAAAATATGTTTATTTTGTGTACAGTAAAGTTTTGAAAATTGCAAATTTTCTGTTTTGAACTTTATTTGACTAGGTTTGTAAAATTCACGCATAGCCCTCATTGTTTGGTATTTTTTAGTGATCTCAGTTGGATATGGTGTTTTTTATTGTTTTATTGCTTCCTGTACTTCTATTTTTCTAATCTTGGCTAAAAACATGACTGCGATGCAAAAACATTGCAAGGCTGCCTTGTAAATGTGAAATGCTCGCTTAGTCCACTAAAATGCAAGCATAAGTTCCATCCTTAGGTATTTTTAAGTGGCTTAAGCTGGAGAATATATATTTCTTCTTCCCATGTTCTTACACATGTCCAAATATGTCTCATAATATTTGCATGAAGACCAGATATGTCTCATAACATTTGCATGAGGATCTTGTAGCGGGCCCACAGCCTCAAGATAGTATTCTATTTATATCATACTATATGTATTATAAATGTAGGAATTATCATAATTTATAAGTAGCATGGTCATAATTGAAAAGAATCTCTAAATTCACAATTTTGTTTTGTAAAAGCAGAGTGTAAATCAGTAAAAATGGGCTTAGAAAAATGCCCGCCATAATGTTTATAGAGGTGATTTTCAAAACCTAAAGCCATATACCTGGAGCTATATATGCTATAGACAAAAACCTTCTTCAGAATTTTTAAAATGTGTTTATTTTGTGTACAATAAAGTTTTGAAAATTGCAATTTTTATGTTTTGAACTTTATTTGAGTAGGTCTGTAAAATGCATGCCTAGCCCTCATTTTTTAGTATTTTTGGGTGATCTCAGTTGGACATGGTGTTTTTTATTGTTTTACACCTTCCTATACTTCTATTTTTCTAATCTTGGCTAAAAAAAATTCTGATGTGCAAAAACATTGCAAGGCTGCCTTGTAAATGTGAAATGCCCGCTTAGTCCACTAAAATGAAAGCATAAGTTCCATCCTTATGTATTTTTAAGTGGCTTAAGTTGGAGAATATATGTTTCCTCCTCCCACGTTCTTACACATGTCCAAATATGTCTCATAATATTTGCATGAAGTCTAGATATGTCTCGTAACATTTGCATGAGGATCTTGTAGCAGGCCCACAGCCTCAAGATAGTATTTTATTTATATCATACTATATGTATTATACATATATGACTTATCATAATTTATAAGTAGCATGGTCATAATTGAAAAGAATGTCTAAATTCACAATTTTGTTTTGTAAAAGCAAAGTGTAAATCTGTAAAAATGAGCTTAGAAAAATGTCCACCGTAATGTTTATAGAAGTGATTTTCAAAACCTAAAGCCATATACCTGGAGTTATATATACTATGGACAAAAACCTTCTTCAGAATTTTTAAAATATGTTTATTTTGTGTACAGTAAAGTTTTGAAAATTACAATTTTTCTGTTTTGAACTTTATTTGAGTAGGTCTGTAAAATGCACGTCTAGCCCTCATTTTTTAGTATTTTTGGGTGATCTGAGTTGGATATGGTGTTTTTTTTATTGTTTTACACCTTCATGTACTTCTATTTTTCTAATCTTGGCCAAAAAAATTTCCACTGTGCAAAAACATTGCAAGGTTGCCTTGTAAATGTGAAATGCCCGCTTAGTCCACTAAAATGCAAGCATAAGTTCCATCCTTAGGTATTTTTAAGTGGCCTAAGTTGGAGAATATATGTTTCCTCCTCCCATGTTGTTACACATGTCCAAATATGTCTCATAATATTTGCATGAAGTCTAGATATGTCTCATAAGATTTGCATGAGGAACTTGTAGCGGGCCCACAGCCTCAAGATAGTATTCTATTTATATCATACTATATGTATTATACATATATGACTTATCATGATTTATAAGTAGCATGGTCATAATTGAAAAGAATGTCTAAATTCACAATTTTGTTTTGTAAAAGCAGAGTGTAAATCTGTAAAAATAGGCTTAGAAAAATGCCCGACATAATGTTTATAGAGGTGATTTTCAAAACCTAAAGCCATATACCTGGAGCTATATATACTATGGACAAAAACCTTATTCATAATTTTTAAAATATGTTTATTTTGTGTACAGTAAAGTTTTGAAAACTGCAATTTTTCTGTTTTGAACTTTATTTGACTAGGTCTGTAAAATGCACGCCTAGCCCTCAATTTTTAGTATTTTTGGGTGATCTCAGTTGGATATGGTGTTTTTTATTGTTTTACACCTTCCTGTACTTCTATTTTTCTAATCTTGGCTAAAAAAAATTCTGTTGTGCAAAAACATTGCAAGGCTGCCTTGTAAATGTGAAATGCCTGCTTAATCCACTAAAATGCAAGCATAAGTTCCATCCTTAGGTATTTTTACGTGGCTTAAGTTGGAGAATATATGTTTCCTCCTCCCATGTTCTTTTGCTATTCCATATTTTCTTTTTGAGCCATACAAATTATTTTTTATACAAAAAAACTATATTTTGTATTAATGTTGATTATTTTGTTGATTTTCCAGAATAACTCATCAATGGATCATTCGAACCAATCATCTCAACAAAATATTCCTCAAAAAAGAGGTCAACGCAAGGAAGCAGAATTGAATAATATTCCAATTTTTCCCCCACATGATATTGTCCTTCAATTCACTCCTACTAGGGGTAAAAGAGCTGCTATTTGTGTTGTTCATCAACAATGTCAAGCACTTACAGATCAGAACTCCATACCAAAAAATAATACTATGAATTTCCATCAAACAACAAGCAATCATGCAGCAACTATTGAAATTAGATGTCATGTATGTAAGCAATGTGTGACAAACAACAATGTTTGTCAACAACCTAGGCAGCCTTTGACTCCAATTACAATCGAGGGCAATGGTAATGTACAAGATATAACTCTTGACCATACTATTAACTCTAATTCACATAATGTGGTTTGAAATGTCCCTCAAAGATCAATTGTTGATGATACTGCTATTACAAATAATTTGTATCAAAGTATAGAAGGTTGTTTTGCTCAACAACCTAGGTTTCCTTTGTCTCCGGTTATGGTTGAAGGGAATGAAAGTGTAATCCTACCTAGTGGACAACAATTTGAACATGCATCCCTTGAGAAGTTGGATACAACTAGAAGTCATGAAACAGTTGAAAGAACTACCTTTCATGAACAAATGGATAGAAATGCACCTACAAAAAATCAAAATTATGTAGATGCACAAGCTTCAATACAAATGACTGAAGGACAAATGGATAGAAATGCACCTACAGAAAATCAAAATTATGCAGATGTACGGGCTTCAGTACAAATTCTTTAAGGACAAATGGATATTAATGCAACTACAGAAAATCAAAATTTTGCAGATGTACAAGCTTCAGTACAAATGCCCGAAGGACAAGTGGATAGAAATGCAACTACAAAAAATCAAAATTCTGCAGATGTAGAAGCTTCAGTAGAAATGCCAGAAGGATAAGAAAACCAAAATTATGTAGATGTACAAGCTTCAGTACAAATTCCTGAAGGGTGTTCAACAGATCAAACTACATATGTTGTAACTAGAAGGTCAGCAGGAAACCGCTTAAGGACATCCTTATTGAGTCTTAAGAAGCGATCTAGATGGTTTAATCGCAGAGTAAATGAGGGGAACAAAAAATTTAAGGAAATTGGTAGATGGTTCTTTGGGAAGTCACTTGAAGATGTAGATGAAAATGACATTATTTCTGTAATTGGTTACTTCATGAGCAAAAACTATAGTGAAGATTCTAAATTTGAGGATGTTCTTGAACACCTAGATGGAGTGCTTCATAAACTTCGATCAATTGTTATGCAAGAGATCCGTAATGATTTTATGCCTAGGAATATGCCTTCTGTATTTATTAAATCAAGCATGAGCCATAAGGCTTTGCAATGTCTGAAGCAGATTGACTGTCATGGTGTATTGCAAGGGGTTAGTCCAACTTCAGTTTCCAAGGAGATGAAAAAGTGGAGCAAAGAAGTTGGGGATATTGATATGGGTTGGGAGAGACCTGATGGTCTCACATACGGAGTTAGAGTGAAGCAAGTAAAGTCATATGCTTCCTTTATGGTTGAGTCCTATGAAAAGAGGACTGGAAGTAGATTCATTGAAGTTTCTTTCAATCTTGGTATTGATTATCGTGTACATTATGATCAAGGTGGGCAGGTATGTGAGATATTATTTGAGTTACTCGAAGATAGTGGCTTGATGTCTTGTGTAAGCCTTGGAAAATGGGATGGAAAGGAAGAATATATACAGTTTTTAGCACATGTTGTTGATCCTACAAATGAGGATAACTTAATGAATCAGATAAACAAACTTTCACAAGACGAGATCCTAATTCTAGATGGAAGGGTAGTGGAAGTGAATTTGTTTGAGTGACATGATCTAGTGGCCATATATAGTTTAGTATGCAATAATAATGTTTGGGGAATAATTTTTGTCCTTGGTGCATATGCCATAAAAAATCTATACACGTGGTTACATATAAAATCCAAATTCAAGATGGGGATACTATTCGTATCATTTCCAATTTTTATGCAATGTCGTCGAACTTGCTCATAGTACGTTTTACATATTTATTAAAAGTTTACTGATTTTTTATGATATCTTGCCATGACTTTCTTAATCTTACTTTGTGTTAAAACTTTAGGAATTGAATCCTGCTTTGGAACAAAGCATTGAAGGATGGGAAGAAAAGTTGGATGAGTGTATTACAGACATTCAACCAGCCTTATGCAGCAAAGAATTGAATATTATCGAAAAGTATCTCATCAATAGAACAAATGATCAAAAGGTACATGTTTTCAAAATTATCTCTTTACTATAAATGGAAATTATTATTATTTAACTAACTCATACCTAGTGAAACATGTGCTGCCAACTTATTACAGATGACTCCTGACTCAATGTCCAACCTTGTACATTGTGCTCTCCATGCCAGAATTAGAATTGTTTTGAAGATGTTTCATGAAATTCTAAAAATTGCACAAGAGTATGACAAGGTTCATCCAACTAGAGCAATTGAGGAAACGAATTTTTTTCAAATTTGGGAGGTGATGGATAAAATTGGTGTTCCATGTAAGACCGGGGAACCATACCATCATAAAGGCCAAGAGTATAATGATCTTAACTATGGGAAATCAGATGGATCCACATCAGACAAGATCCTCATTCGGCGTGAGGGTATTTTAAAGGTTTAATAATTATGTTAGCATATCCAATATTTTTAATGTGGGTCTTGACTAACAATAAGTGATGATTGTATGATGGCACAAGAGTGAAATTCGCTCTTATTTTTATGCAATTTTAATAGAAAATTAAGTAGTGTATCATGTACAATGAAATGTTGTGCTTGTAGGTTATTGATGGCCTATCAGATGAAGAAAAGTATAAAAAGTTGGTGAGGATGTGGAAGTGTTATAAAGAATTCCACATGGTGCAATTTCAAGGGTGTGTAGGGGATGATAAATATGAATATGAGGAAAAGTACGCCAATTTATACTAAGTTCATAGTATTATGTTTTTCAGCATGGTGGTATTATCTCATTCACGATATAAAATTTGATCCACTATCATTGCAGGACTGGATTCCTTGCTAGTGAGTGGCTTTGGTTATGTTCTTGTTGTTTGGGAGATTAGATGGTTCCTTATATGCATATCCAAGGGGCCTATGCTCTTCAAATGACTAGGGCTGCTCATCCTTATACTTTAGGATGTTTAAGGAATGAAGTAATGGAACGTAAGCATAGGGAAATGAAAAATTTGAACATCAACCAAGGAGGAGGAAGAGGAGTTTCTAAGGAGTATAGAAACACATTTGAACATGAAAAAATGTGTCTTGTAAATGAGATGCGAGCACAATTTTTCAAACTGGTTATGAGATCAGAGGGTACTTTCCAAAATTTTAAAGAAAGAAGATTTTTGGCTTCCAATATTAGATGTCAACTTCGTGTTGAATATGAAAAGACAAGAAGTCCACTAAATGACGAAATTGCAGCACAGTTGGCATCCCGCTTCCCTGATGTCACTTCTAACCAACTAAAACAACTATTTCAATCATGGGTAAGACAATCTAAGAAATCATTGATTGCACCACCAACAGTAAGTATGCCCTAATTTTAAATGGTTTCTAATTCTGCTTTCATTTTATGGTGTGAGGACTCATAATCTATTTTTAACTACTAAATACTAATATGTTCTCGTAGTTCAGTAATCATCTTCCAAGATCAAGGCCAATAAGCAAATATGGTGAAGATGCTTTTCATGAATCACGTCGGTTCGGAAGGTGCAAGGCAAAAAATAATGTTCAAAGAAGAAATAACAGTAAAACTCTAAGTGTTTCATCCAAGAGGAAAGTGGCAGCACAAACTGATCAAACACAAGAATTGAATCGGGTAGCTGGTGTTGAAATACCTATGATGGCGACTGAAAATTGCTATAAAATCGATGTTTCATCCTCAAGAAATGAAGCAGGGAAAATCAATGAATTACAAGAAGTGTACGGAGCAGCTGCTATTGATATTCCAATGATGGAGGCTATGACTCACAATAAAAAGGGTGTTCCAAAAGATGGATGCTGGGAATCCTATAAAAACTGATGTCATTATAAGAAGTGTGAGACAAGCCAAAAAAGAAAAAAGTCCTAGATGATTGAAATGCAACATTGTATGCAAAATGATGAAAGAAAATTATGTTGCAATAAGCATTTCTAGTGATCTTGTCGTACTGAAAATTTATCCTATTGTGCTAACATTTATGTTACCAAATTTTGGAAATGTAACAAATGGTGGAAGGCATATTAAATATTTAATTTTTGTTTTTAGTAATAAAATTATAGTTGTTTTTTGTGTTTGCTTATATTTTGTAAATTTCTGTCTTTTTTAGGCCATTTCTATAGGCATTATAGCTTTGGGTTATTCGGTGAAATTTGGTTGCATGAGTAGAATTGTATGACATTGTTCCAGAATTGGAATTTCAAATTCATTAGATAAAGAAACTTACATAAATACAGCAATACATAGCATCAAAATTCTCATAAAGAACTTGAAAGTTCTCAATCCATCATCCCCATAATATCCCTATAATATCCACAGTTCCAAGCAAATAGCTAGGATCTACCTATGTCACCAAATGTACTGACATCTCATATCCACTAATCACTATCACTCTTTTAATTTCTTACAAATTCAAATATATATGCCTACAGTACACAAGTTAAGTTTTCAATTTTGATATTGTTAACTTTCTGGCCAGTTATGTACACTTATTGAAAAGTTAAATTCAAAATTACCATTCACATTAAATGCAACAAAAACATATACTTTGTTGATAAATACACACACTGTCATAACCCCAAATTTTCACAAAAATTTAAAAAAATTGATGTAACATAAATTGTCTAAAGTCGCAGTTTGATAACTGCTAGCGGCTAACAGAAAAATGATACAGTCAACAAAAGTAACCATTAACTTAATCACACATAAATAAATATTGTTTTAATTTCGATATGTGATGTAAATAATCTGCATTCAGTTGTTTCTAGCTGTACTGATGAATTGATTTTGTTAAGTAGGTGAGAAGTTACGTTCTAACTAGGGCTTACTTAGAGATTTCTAACTTAGCTGGATTTCTGGATCTTACAGGCTTTGACAGGTAAATTTTGAACCAATAGGAGTTTATTTAAGTGTAAATCCAGATATACTTCTTTAGCATAAATATACTGCTAGGGTAAAATTTTGCTTAATAGAATCCAAGGATACCACGAGGTAAAGTAATGTTTCTTTACTTGTTTTGCAACTGTGACAGTACTTTAAATTCATGTCGTAAAGATCAATAACTTTGCCCTACTGATTGTCTTTTATCATAATGACTGCTACTTTAGCTAAATCAAATTTATCAGCGTGTTATTGTATCATAGTTATAAAATGATCATTTGCACAATTGTCATCAAGTTGTGATTCCTATCTTTCAAGTTTCTTCATGACATAAGAATGTGGCGAGATTACATTACCTTATTATTTATTTATAATAACAAGTGATACTATATTTATTCTTGGATAGTTTTACTATCCTTTATTACCAAGTCTAATCTAACCTTGGTTTGATTCAACTTAGAGTTTTGGTATTTTATGGAGACCAAATGATCGTGTATTTCCAAGAAGTTGTCTTACTCGTAGTACTATAGACTATATTCAGAAGTAAGAGTTATTCTAGGATGTAATTACTATTTATCTTTATACACACCTTGTTGATTTATAAACTAGTTCAAACAGCATAGACATACATCGTTTATGGTTATATAAAGAAAATGGTTAATAGTGGTACTATCAACTCATGTTCGACGACTTTTACTATATTAATGATCTCTTCATAAATGTTTTACTAAGAGAGATTATAAGATCATTATAAAACAAGGATATCGATGCAATATATGTTTTAGTTCAATACCAACGAAGTTTACAAGGGTTATATATTATAAGGTTTAAAGATACCATAAAAATCTCACCCTTCAACAGAGTTTGACTTAATGTTTATCATTGAAACGATATGTTTTTGACCTTGCAAATTTTATTATCATTGTAGTTTTTATTTAAATTATTGACAATGATTTGGTTCCCGACAGTGCAGTGGAAACTATACAAATCGACCCACTGTGAACTGAATAATTTCGTGGGCACGTGGAACGTCCACCACCGTGCAATGCATAACTTAAAAACTCACAATGCAACCCTAACCCTCATTCTTCGTCGAGGGTTTTGGTCTTGGCATTGTCTAGTTTACTGCGGCCATGAGGGCTCGCTTGTGCTCGTCTCCAGCTCCATTGTTGGTGTGTAGAGAAGTGTTTCCACTCTAGTGTATGGGTTGCGAAGTTCACAGCTCGCATTTGGTTTTTCTTCCTGCATACATTACGCTGTCATGAGGGTGGTGACGCTTTGTCAGTAGTTTTTAGTGTTGTTTCCTTTCGTGGCCATTGCCAAAGCTTACTCCTGTTCCAGTCGTCTGTGTAGAATGTATTGTGAGTCCTGTCGCTTTTGTCACTGGTGAACACGAGGGTTGTGTTGCTCGTGGTGTGGGCTCTAATCCTCCTCGGCTCCCGAATCTTTCACCTTCAGGTAAAGAGTTTATTTTACAATTGTTATAAATTTCCAGTTACAGTTTTTATTTATAGAATAGTCAGCTTCTAACTATAACCCTCGGGCTTGCTTGTAGGTTGCAGTTCGCCTTTACGCTTGGAAGAACTCTCTCCATGTTTGCATAAACAGCAAGACCTATGGGTAAGCCCCGGTTACAATGTGGCAACTCCCTGCTTGTACAAATTAGGGGAAAAGGGTTTCGGTTGGAGAAGAAATACGACCCCGGTTCCTTCGATGTTTAAAATGCTTAGCTTAGTTATTATTTGGTATTTTTAGTTGTTAAAACCCTTGCTTATAGCAGGGTATCTCCGGCCTCGATGTTGTGACTTGTATTTCACTGTTCTCGACTTATTGATAGGTTTACAGCCTTATGGCTAATTAATAATATACTATGTTTCTTAATATGTAGAGGTTCTCCTGTCTTCATGGTTTTAATGGTTCCCTGTTTCGAATACTATAATAAAATATACATGGTTTTATAAAATTTATTATAGTAATGAAGTTTTTATAAGTTGATTGTAGTTTTATCTTTCGAACCCTCGCCACGATGCTGGGTACATCGGCCTTGAGCTGGGTGAAGTAATTTTGTTATCTCTTAAGCCTTTCATCCTGACAGAGTAATACATTTGGTTTAAAAAGGATTTTAAAACTCGAGTTCTGTCTCGTTTATACATCAGTTTTATAACCTGTAAATTATGACTCTGTGTAATTTGAGTCTTCCCTTCCTTGACTGTTAATAATGGTAATTATTTGTTTTAATATTTTTCTTGTAAATTAATAAAGTAAATGTAGAGACTGTAAACTCAGTCTTAACATAAAATTTATATGTTTATACTTATCAATTCGGATAAAATCCTAGGGTTACTGTAAAAGAATCCTTAGATAAATATATTCTTAAATTTATCACTTATGTTGGTTTCTGTTTACCTATTTTACGTTGTTACAATAGTATTGATATTGTTTATCCTGTTAAATATTTTCTTTTCTTTTAGATAAAAGAGTTTATACAAATACTGTAAGTTCTTGTTATAGGACTGTACCCAGTCTAGTGCATACTTTAGTATTTTAGTTTTTAATTTTAATTTGTTTATTATGTTTAAAAGAATACTTCTATAAAAAGAATGAAAGTAGAATTGGGGTTTGACCCTCAGGTTAAACCTACACAGATTTAGAGCTTGTTTGGAATATATTTTTTCTTAAATAGGTAAATTCTTAACTTTGTTCTATTTAATGTTTACATTTAAATTTTCATTTGTTTACTGCTCTGTTAATTAGTAAAGATTCAGAGATATGTAATGTTTAAAACATTAACTCTGAACTTTGATTATTTCTTCATTAATAGTTTTTGTAACCTAATCCTATGCTAATTTGTAATAAATAATAGTTTAAGCTAAAAGATATAAGTGTGGTTAACCCTTGTTTTAGATACTTACTGTATATCCTATAATTTTTATTGTATCAATATAAATATTTACTATAACTCTATTGTAGTACTGCTATTTCTTTTCCAATATTTTTACATAGATAAGCTCGTTAAAACAATAAACATAAATACCCCGAACAATGTTCCTTTTAATAATAACTTACGTACTGAAATAAATTACTCTGCTATCTACAAAAGGTAGAACCCTATCAATTATATTCAATCTCTTATCATTTTCTTTCATCTACTTAAGATATTCTAACTGTGCTGGAGTACGGCCTGGTTTTCTAGGTGTGGAAAAGCAAAGTCTAGAAATTATTTCCATTCTAACACATAACTTTTCGAATTCATTTCTTCAATAATCTAAAAAGACTACTAAATTCTAACAGTTTACAAACTGAATATTTAACATTCATATAACAATCAGACTTAGATTTATCTATCTAGCACAGTAAAACAAAATAATGTAGAACCTATTTAGGACAGACAACAACATCATTAGGAGGTCGTTCCTCCCTACCAATCTCCTGTAGAGCACTCAAACAACGCTTCCTCAGGACCCACGAGCATGTTCTTGGTCTTCTTGGCTGAGAACTGGTGGAGAATGCAAATAGTAGACTACTCCAATATCCCAGTAAAAATAATCTGCTCTCAGCAGTATGATCTTCAGCCTAAAAGCTGCAACTAGATCAATCAACAGTTAACCCCTCAAACATTTTCCAATCTCCCTTCCATTGAATTTCTCTGAAGAACATTCATTCAACCTGAATGATCACTTCTCTAGAATGAGCAGCCTCAGCTCTCTTCAATGGGAATTTTTATAAAGATTGCCTAGGTCTTTTGGGTCAATTTTCATTAATTGAGCCACCTGCTTTGATTCCACTTTCTTGGGGAATCATGACCCCAAATGTAGGGAGATTGCAACCTGCAACAATTGGAAGTGGTTTGAGGATGCTGCCACGTGTCAGTTTGCTCTCCACCCAGTCTCCTCCACCAATTTGACCAGTAAACACTCTTTTAACATCTCTCCTAAGTTGTTGTCTCCTCCTTTATTTATTTATAAATAAAATATTCAGAATTACATTAAATATCCTTGACTCTCTTGAGTCATCAATTACAACTTCGCATAAAATTTAACATATTGTCCTCAAATAACATCAAATAATATAAAATTATTTTTGCAAAATTGGGGCATGTGACACACACACACATATAAATTTATGTATTAAAACTTGAAATGTATTTACATACACAGCATATATAAATAATTTTATTCCATAGTTCTAGGCTGCTTGGGAGGTTTAGGCTGCAAGTCCTCCTTTTCTAGAGAAGATAAATTTGTACATTCTAGTCTCTTGCCTTGTCTAGAAGCTTCTGGTTCTTCAGAAGCTAAAGCAAGTGCATGTTCTGATTTTCGTTCTAATTCTTTCACTTTTGTTGCACATTTGTGCAAACTTTATCTCAATCTATCTATATCTTGGATGTACTTCTTCATCAATTCCACATTCTTCTTATTTTTCTCTCTGTGTTCCTTTTCCTTTTGTTGAATACAATCATTTGCATGTTTCAACTCATACTGAACTTGGGTCAATTTTTTCCTAAGCTGCTCTGTCTCCGTCTCCAACTCTTTTTCCCTCATTTCTGTATTACCTGGCGTATACATAATTGCTACTCGCTGAAGCATGTTGTTCTTCTGCAAAGTGGAAATTTGGGATTTCAGATCTTCTATCTTAGACTTACATCCCAAATGATGTGATTCTCTATCCTCTAGTATTTTCAATATGAGCTCTTTAATCTCATCATCCCTCTCAGCTAGCTTGTTTGTCAATGTTTCTTTTATGGTTGACCATGCAGAGAGATCATCTCCAGCATTCATTGTTGCATTAGGATACATCAAGGGCTTCTCTCAAATTCTTAAGAAGGCACGATAGCTTTGTAACCCCTTTTTGACTTTTGCATGAGCTTGTATTGCATTAAAAGCTACGTCCAGTGCCTTCTCTCTGTTTTGTATGGAAATATCATACCTTATTAAAGCCTATTGATGTGCTGACATATCATAAATTTCACCAGAAATCAGATGCCTACTCTGTCCCTTACCAATTTCAAATTCTTTTAACTTTTCAACTCCTCTAGTCTGTAGTTCTATAGTAATCTTTTCAAGTTCAACTATTTTTCCTTTCAACTCTTCATCTTTCTTAGCAATTATGTTTTTTATGTTTTTCTCTTTTTTTCTATATTCATTTATCTCAAATTGATGTTTATTGTAGTCTTCAGCAAGGTTGTTTTGAAAGTCAGCCTTCATTATTTCAATTATCATGTTTAACTTATTGAATTCAGTGGTAAGTATTGCTTCCTGGCCAATAACAGTCCTTAGAGGGGAAATGTCCAAAACCTCTGATCGATGTTTCAGCTCATCTTCCAGTCTCTTTATGGTTTCTTCATCTTTCTTTCGAACAACCATATATTCTTCTCTGCATTTCTTATTTTCCTCTCTAAATTCATCCTAAATTTTCTCTAGTTTTGTATTCAAAGACTGAAGAATAGAGTCCTTGCCTGCTATTGTCCTTCTCGAACTGTCCACAATCTTCACAAGGGATTCTTGTAATCTTGCAATTTCCTGTAAAAAGGGAAAATTTTAGGAGGCTTCAAAAAATGGAGTTTGGCAACTTTTATTTTTGGAAAAAAGAATTGAAAAATGCCTCCTACCCTAAAGAGATCCACAAGAGATCCATCATTTGCAAATTTTTAATAGAAGATTCCATAGTATGCACGTGTTCTGTTTCTAACCTTGTAATTACCTATAAATAGTGAAAATTTTAACGAGGCTTTAAAGAAAGGAATTTGGCAACTATTTCCTTTTGAAAAATAGCATCTACCTTTAAGAGGTCCTGAATTTGCATTTGCTTAATCCTACAGAGTTCTAGGCTCTGTACTACGGTAATATACCTATAGGAAAAAAAATTTCTATGAAATTCAGCTTTTTCTTTGAAATGCAACATTTCATCGAACAGTAGCTTAAAAATAGTTTTACCATCAAAAAATATTTTGGAGAGGAAGTTTTCTAAACTCCCAACTATGGAGGTGTATATATAACAAGTGGCATTTCTGCACGAGCATAAATATCATTATCACTATGCTCCTCTTGTTCATTAAACTCAACATCATGCATCTCGTTTACATTTATTTCACTGTCTTCATGTAATCCGGCCAGAATTGAGACAGCATCAAATTCTTCAGGGTCACCTCCCATACCTTCCATACTGTACTCAAAAGGCTCTTCAGGGACTTGTACATTGTCCTTTGGAGATTGTTGAGGAACTTCCTGGTTAATTTTGTCCAGTTTCGGCCTCTTAATGTATGTATTTTTAAATCTGCTTCCTTCTACAGTGCTGGGTCAATATAAGTCAATATTTTTTTGTAGTGTACCAAGGTAACCGAACTTCACTCTCTTCATTTTGCTCTCCTGCAGTGCAAAATGCAATTTTTATGCCAATAGATGAGGGACATCTATGGCCAGGTCTTCAACCCAATGAATCACCAACTTCATACAATCACCTGAAATATCTTGCTTGTGGTGATTCATAATTGTCCTAAGTACAATTTGAATTAAGGTTTTGTACAGTCCTAGTGGAACATCTTGCATCTTTTAACCATTCTAGGCAACCTTAACCGTTTTTCCACATATTTTGTTGGTCATCTCACCCTTTTCTACTTTCAGGGTTTTCTTGGTGGTCAACATTACTCCCCCCCTACGTGGAATTTTTGTTGCACCTGACAACAAATCATGGTCCAGACAAACCCTCCTCCCAAAAATAATCAATTCCTTGGACTCATCATCATAACTAGAAATGGCATTATCTATCTCTTCATTGTTGAAATTGAATTGACCGAAAAGCAAGCGATGCACTCCTACTCTTACCAATACATTTAGCATACCTTCTGGCCAGTTGGTTCTGTCACTCCATGCCTCAGCGCTCTCTCTGAATTTTCTGACAGTGAACCTCTCAACAACTTGAGAACCCCCTATTTTAGTTGATGGCATGGAAGATGACGATGTTGTTTCCATTTTGCAGGGTGATGGCACGCTTAGAAAGGAAGAAGGAGATGCATGCACAGGATGCACGCGAATGCATGCACAGGATACCAACACGCTGACTTTTCCAAACTAAAATAAAAATTACAAATGTGTTCTGATGTTTACAAACTATAGTAAAAGTTAGAAATGTGTTCTGACTTTTGCAAACTATAATAAAAATTACAAATGTGTTCTAACT
Source organism: Pseudotsuga menziesii (assembly GCA_001517045.1). Taxonomy (NCBI): domain Eukaryota; kingdom Viridiplantae; phylum Streptophyta; class Pinopsida; order Pinales; family Pinaceae; genus Pseudotsuga; species Pseudotsuga menziesii. Next base: position 55,040 of record LPNX010614722.1, read on the forward strand.
TTTCCAAACTATAATAAAAATTACAAATGTGCTTCAAGTCAACTAAACACAACTTACATTTTCAATTTCAATATAGTTAACTTTCTAGCATGTTAAGTATACTTATTGAAAATAAGAATGTAAAAGTAAATAATAGAGTAAAAATTTGGCATTCTAACTATTTTGGAAAAAATAGAGTAATAGAGTGAGTAATATAATAATAGAGTAATATTCTTCTATACATGTTTTGATGTACTCTCAAACCAAACCCTCCTATTAAATGTTTATAGTAAATGGTTTTGGAAATTGGATGGCTAGATATATTGAGAAGACTATCCTTGTGTTAATTTAATATAACCTAACCTCGTATGCTCATAGTCGACCTACGAAAGGTGCGATTTTAATCTTTTTTTACTGATATGGACACTTGGTGTAAAATGCAAACCATAAGCATAAAAATGAAAGCTAGGAATGCATAGCAATTAAATTGAACATGAATGACTAGAATTCCAAGTATCTTGGACAAACTCAAAAAAAATTACTTAAATTCTAAGTTGTTACGTAAAAATAGTGTGTAAATATTCAAAAATGGGCTTAGGAAAATGCACACCACGATCCGTACAATTGTCATCAGTTGAAACTAACACCATGGGGTTGAAGATAGATATATTTTTGACAAAAGCCTCTTTCAGTGTTTTAAAATTATGTTTCATTTGTCCACAGTTAAATTGACAAAATGACAACTTTTGTGTTTTCAACCCAGTTTTACCCAGATCAGAACAATGCCCGCCCAACCCTAAGTATTGGGTATTTTTGAGTGATTTTAGTTGGAAATGGTATGTTTTACTATTTTCCACATTATTATACATTTATTTTTTCAATTTGGGTTCAGAAAGTGCCTGTTGTGCAAAAACACTACATGGTTGTCTTGTATTTATGAAATGTCTGCCTACATTAATAAAAATGCAAGTCAAACCCTCCTATTAAATGTTTATAGTAAATGGTTTTGGAAATTGGATGGCTAGATATATTGAGAAGACTATCCTTGTGTTAATTTTATATGACCTAACCTCGTATGCACACAGTCGACCTATGAAAGGTGCAATTTTAACCCTTTTTTATTGTTATGGACACTTGGTGTAAAATGCAAGCCATAAGCATAAAAATGCAAGCTAGGAATGCATAGCAGTCAAACTGAACATGAATGACTAAAATTGCAAGTATCTTCGACAAATTCAAAATTAATGACTGAAATTCTAAGTTGTTACGGAAAAAAGGGTATGTAAATATTCAAAACTGGCCTTAGGAAAATGCACGCCACAGTCCGTACAATTGTCATCAATTGAAACTAACACCATGGGGTTGAAGATAGATATATTTTTGACAAAATCCTCTTTCAATTTTTTAAAATTATGTTTCATTTGTCCAAAGTTAAATTGACAAAATGACAATTTTTGTGTTTTCAACCCAGTTTTACCCAGATCAGAAAAATGCCTGCCCAGCCCTAACTATTGGGTATTTTTGAGTGATTTTAGTTGAAAATGGTATGTTTTACTATTTTCCACATTATTATACCTTTATTTTTTCAATTTGGGTTCAGAAATTCCATGTTGTGCAAAAACAATACATGGTTGTCTTGTATATATGAAATATCCACCTACATTAATAAAAATGCAAGTCAAACCCTCCTATTAAATGTTTATAGTAAATGGTTTTGGAATTTGGATGGCTATATATATTGAGAAGACTATCCTTGTGTTAATTTTATATAACCTAACCTCGTACGCTCACAGTTGACCTATGAAAGGTGCAATTTTAACCATTTTTTTACTGTTATAGACACTTGGTGTAAAATGCAAGCTAGGAATGCATAGCAGTCAAATTGAACATGAATGACTAAAATTGAAAGTATTTTGGACAAATTCAAAATTAATGACTGAAATTCTAAGTTGTTACGTAAAAAACAGTGTGTAAATATTCCAAATTGGGCTTAGGAAAATGCACGCCACAGTCCGTACAATTGTCATCGATTGAAACTAACACCATGGGGTTGAAGATAGATATATTTTTGACAAAATCCTCTTTCAGTTTTTTAAAATTATGTTTCATTTGTCCAGAGTTAAATTGACAAAATGACAACTTTTGTGTTTTCAACCTAGTTTTACACAGATCAGAAAAATGCCCGCCCAAACCTAAGTATTGGGTATTTTTGAGTGATTTTAGTTGGAAATGGTATGTTTTACTATTTCCCACATTATTATACATATTTTTTCAATTTGGGTTCAGAAAGTGCCTGTTGTGCAAAAACACTACATGGTTGTCTTGTATTTATGAAATATCCACCTACATTAATAAAAATGCAAGCCAAACACTCATATTAAATGTTTATAGTAAATGGTTTTGGAAATTGGATGGATAGATATATTGAGAATACTAACCTTGTGTAAATTTTATATAACCTAACCTCGTATGCTCATAGTCGACTTATGAAAGGTGCAATTTTAACCTGTTTTTTGTCGTTATGGACACTTGGTGTAAAATTCAATCCATAAGCATAAAAATGCAAGCTAGGAATGCATAGGAGTAAAATTGAACATGAATGAATAAAATTGCAAGTATCTTGGACAAATTCAAAATTAATGACTGAAATTTAAGTTGTTTCGTAAAAAATAGTGTGTAAATATTCAAAACTGGGCTTAGGAAAATGCACACCACAGTCTGTACAATTGTCATCAGTTGAAACTAACACCATGAGGTTGAAGATAGTTATATTTTGGAGAAAATATTCTTTCAATTTTTAAAATTATGTTTCAATTGTCCAGAGTTAAATTGACAAAATGACCAACTTTGTGTTTTCAACCCAGTTTTACCCACATCAGAGAAATGCCCGCCCAGCCCTAAGTATTGGGTATTTTTTAGTGGTTTTAGTTGGAAATGGTATGTTTTACTATTTTCCACATTATTATACATTTATTTTTTCAATTTGGGTTCAAAAAGTGCCTATTGTGCATAAACACTACGTGGTTGTCTTGTATTTATGAAATATCCACCTAGATTAATAAAAATGCAAGCCAAACCCTCATATTAAATTATTATAGTAAATGGTTTTGGAAATTGGATGACTAGATATATTGAGAAGACTATCCTTGTGTTAACTTTATATAACCTAACCTCGTATGCTCACAGTCGACCTATGAAAGGTGCAATTTTAACCATTTTTTTACTGTTATGGACACTTGGTGTAAAATGCAAGCCATAAGCATAAAAATGCAAGCTAGGAATGCATAGCAATCAAATTGAACATGAATGACTAAATTGCAAGTATCTTGGACAAATCCAAAATTAATGACTGGAATTCTAAGTTGTTACGTAAAAGACAGTGTGTAAATATTCAAAACTGGGCTTAGGAAAATGCATGCCATAGTCCGTACAATTGTCATCAGTTGAAACTAGCACCATGGGGTTGAAGATAGATATATTTTTTACAAAAGCCTCTTTCAGTTTTTTAAAATTATGTTTCATTTGTCCAAAGTTAAATTGACAAAATGACAACTTTTGTGTTTTCAACCCAGTTTTACAAAGATCAGAGAAACGCCTGCCCAACCCTAAGTATTAGGTATTTTTGAGTGATTTTAGTTGGAAATGGTATGTTTTACTATTTTCCACATTATTATACATTTATTTTTTCAATTTGGGTTCAAAAAATGCATGTTGTGCATAAACACTACATGGTTGTCTTGTATTTATGAAATATCCACCTAGATTAATAAAAATGCAAGCCAAAACCCTCCTATTAAATGTTTATAGTAAATGGTTTTGGAAATTGGATGGCTACATATATTGAGAAGACTATCCTTGTGTTAATTTTATATAACCTAACCTCGTTTGCTCACATTCGACCTATGAAAGGTGTAATTTTAACTTTTTTTTACATTTTTTCACTGTTATGGACACTTGGTGTAAAATGCAAACCATAAGCATAAAAATGCAAGCTAGGAATGCATAATCATTTTTGACAAAAACCTCTTTCAGTAGCCTACTCTGCAACTAAATGTCTGATTATGTATACTTTGGTAAGTGATCCTTGTTTACATATTTAGGCTTGGAAGCCAAAATGGTAAATAGGATAAATGTTATCTATCAGTTACTGAAAAAGATAATATTTACTGAGGTAGTAAAGGAGAGGATGATATAGAATGTATGTTATTTCTGCTCTGAAATGAAAAGTATGAATTTTTTCCTGGGAAAAAAAAACATATTTCACCATACATGTTACACCACGGATCTGTCATATAGAATTCACCAAATATTTTGTTGATTATGGAAGGCTAGGATAAATAGCTATTAGGATAGTTTGAAGACAAAACATATGTATCTTTTCAAGATCCCATAGGCTAAAAAATGTATATTCTGATTTCAAACTTTGAAATATCAAAGATAAAGATTTTTTCCTTGGAAAAAAAAAACCATTGATAACACAACATCAATATGTCATGTGATGCAGCCCTGCAGGATAAACAGATAATATTATAAGGCTACAAAATCAAAGTGCACAGTTAGGACTGAATCACTAACAATCTCAGGAAGCACACAAAGAAGACTATTTGGATTTCCCCATATTCAGATTTATATTTACTTATAAAAACTTCAAATTACAAAGTTCAAACATTTCACCATAGATATTACACCACAGATCTCTCATACATAATTCGCCATATTTATGATAGGCATAATGTTTACATCCCCAAATGGGTTGCACTAGTCCTCATCCCCAATCCATAACAATGATAGACATGATCACATTATTGTGAATCCCATGAAAAGTGCACCTGCACACGAGGCTGTAGGCTATTAAACAAATACTGAAATCTAAATGTTGGTCCCACTCTCCATTTTCCAACAAGTAGACTATCATTGCTTGAGCCTGAAGATGGCTGATATCTATCAGGAAAGGTTGACCATGTATAGAAAACAACATCCTTGAGATTCGCATAGCCTTCTATGGTGAACTCTAGTGAATTGTTTTTCTTCACAATCCCAGGAGGTACAGCATGCATTGTAATAAGCTCAAAAGTAACCATGAAACTTTCATTTGAACAAGGAATTTCCACAAAAGATTCACTACATATCATGCCATGATACCTTATGTGGTTGAAAACTTTGTAGGAAAGAAGATGGCTATTGTGACGATGGATTCGATGTGGCCACAATACTCCAATACATGATGGTAATGCATTGTGAGTTCCATATTCTGTAGAGGTAGCTAATCTGGCAATCACAACTTCATCATCACCCTTTGTTGCAAGAAGTTGGAAAGTGGTGTGCTTATCATCTTTCATAGCAATAAAACAACAACAAAAAAGATTATCACTTTCGAGTGCTCTTGCCCCACCTTTTGATAGATTTCACAGTAAAGAAAACATCAATAATGCCTGCAATAAAAATAAAAATAGCATTAGTTACTATAAAGATAACATTAGTTGCACAATTGGGTGAATGTGGGGGAGGTATTTATATCATATTCGTAGGCAATCAGTTTTTCTATGTTTGGTTAGGTTGTGGCAGAGGATCAAACACTAGAGTTGAATTGATAACCAGCTGGACTTTACTATTCTTTGCTAACTTTAAAAGGATCACATTACTTCAGGTTTGTGGAGATTCAAAATGCATCTTCGACTAGTTGGCAGGGAAATCAATGTTACAGGTTACAAATCTGGAATAGTGGAAACAAAGATTAACAAATGTTGGGAGTAATTTTCAGTATTTATCTTTTTTTCATATTCACAAGGAACTCAACACACAGGCAGATTTTCTATCAAAGAAAACTATTGGTCTAGAAGACGGTACATTTTATTTCAAGGAATTTCTGGATTCCACATTAGTGGATAAAGGTTCTATCCATTGTAATTAGTATATAGTCATTTGTGCATTAGATACTATCTGAATACTTTTACATATGTGCACTCTACCTAGTTTAGTACATTTCCAGGTTTTAATATTTTTTTGTCTCAGTCAGAAGGCATAGTGATCAATATGTACTGATGATTTGATGTGGAATCTGTTCTATCCAGTAGAACCGTTACAACTAATAACTTTTACAAAGAGTCTCTACAGAGTCTAGCTGGTAGTTCTATTTGGAACTTATGCACCTTATGTTTTCTGTAATTTTTATTTGATTCATAAACACGAATAGCAAGAAACTGGGTTTTTTTCTAGGTGAAAAAAAAATTGTGATATAAACTGAAAAATATGAATTAAAAGATACATGTATACTCACCATCAATGATTTCAGTTGATATCAATAAACCTTGTTTTGTATATAACACCTCATGTGGATGTAAATTCACACCTTGGGGAATATGGTGGACTTTGCCAATAACATCCAACTCACATTCAAAAATTCTTACCCAACTGAATGTTCCACCAGTAGAAACATCTACTAAACAATTCAACACTTCCACAGGATATGGAATTTTCAATGACTCTTCTTCAGAAATACCAGGCAAATTTTCATAATAAATACGGACATACATGCCTGCCTTTATGGTAAAATCAAATGGATTTGTGTTATGCACCAGAAGCCCATCCCTTTGAATGAATTTATTTCTTCCAATCTTGATAAAATTATCATCTCCCAATAAGTGAGTTACATCTGACCTAGATCCCATGTAAAACCCTCGCTTGATGACTGCAGTGGAACGATATTCATATGACCTTGAAGATAACTGTAATTTTATTTCAGATAATGAAGGATGGTGCAGCATAAGTTTGCCACTATCATCTGCATTCAGCATTAGAACGGGAAAAACATAATCTATACTACATGTACATGTGCCACTAGTACCAATAGTGTAAAGAATTGGATCATTCTCACAAGGATCCAAGTTTGTCAACTCTACAATTCTTGTATGAGACTCATCAATAGCTTTGCAGAGAATGATCTCTTCTAAACCACTTTCCTCTTTAAGAAGGGAAACAATATCGAAGTTTGGAGCTTTTCCCCTAACACACTGCATAGATGAGCAACAATGGAGTTGATAAGGTATTTGCATATTGTTAAGCTGGACTTGAGCATCATTACCGCTGGACTCTATTTCATCATCACTCCAATAATCATTTTTAACAACAATTTTACATAATTGTTCTAACTTCCTTCATTGTTTATATAATTGTTGCTTCATTTGTCGTTGTTTTTCTCGTATGTCATCCTCTTCTGCAAGTATTCGGAATGCTTCTTCCACAACTTCTGGAGGCAACGACTTCCGTTCATTATGTGGAAATGGATTAGGGTCTATACTGAACATGATTAAATTTATGAAAATTTATAATATGCAATCATAACAAGATGCCCCAAGGGGCCACACAGGTTACACAAGGGATCTCTGAATTGGAGATAAACAGTGAAAAAAACAATCTAGCTCTATAGGAACAATATAAATGTTACACTAACCTTTGGTAAGAGCCATTAATTTATTTTCTCCTAGTAACCAGGGTTATGGCGTTGCATACACAACAAAATAAAATCTTCCAAGTCCTATAATATTTCTACATCAAAAAACCAGGGGTAAAATTGATTACTGTGCATATACAATATCTGGTAAATAACTGTTATAGCCAGACTGGTTAGAAAAAAAATGTACAATGGAAATTAGAAAAGGAATGTTACAAACCTTATAAAAATATAAAAAATAAAGAATCTCAAATAGAAATACAAATGATAGTGGCAAACTTATCCTGCGCCATCATACATTGTCTTTGGTCAGAAAATTTCGATGCAATCTTATCTAGTTTGATCTGGAATCGCATCCCATGTGATTTGAAATTGTACAACAAAAATTAAAAAATAAATGATACAAACCTTATTAAAATATATAAATGAAAAAAATGGATTTTCAGCAATTACATTCATTAAATGAATCCCAAACAAAAATACAACCATATCTATAAAAAAAAAAACATTATACCCTTTGTTCAGAAATGTTCCATGCAATCCGAATTGGTTTGATCTGGAATCGCGTCCGATCTGATTTGATAAGTGATTCTTTTTTATGTAGGGGATTAACCAACCTGTGGTTCACAGGGTTATCTTGCTAGTTTTTCTCAAGAAGGGACCTGGTTTGTTCACAGGGTATCTTATAGGGCTAATGAGTGACGTCAAGCATGGCAGACAGCCTAGTTTGATCAGAGGTTCTGGGTAAAATCGAAATGGGTCAAAAAATCCGTTGATGGAGGTTCTAGGTAATATCGAAATGGGTCACGGTGGCTGTGTTGAACCTGCTCGGCTCTGCCTCGAGCATCACGATTGGGCTTCGATCCAGCGTGGGATTGGTGCATGCAGATTGAAAGATCTGTGCTAGACTTGTCGCTGGACAACAGTGAGACCTTGCAGCGTGGAAAAAGATACGTAGGATGTCTGCAGCTTGCACTTGCTGGTGCTGGGCAATGGGCCCTCCCCATGAGCTCTTAGGCCGGATTGGATCGCTGATGGGACAGATCGATGGGTACAACGTTGGATCCACGTTCTGAGGCCTTCAACCAGCTCATTTCTTCTCTGGCCAAAAGATTGGGTAAAGGAATTCCACCGAAATTCGTCAAAATACTTGAAGATGTCCCTGAAGTTGCTCTCCCTCTGGAAGAAACTATGCGGGTTGCCCTCTCCTTGGCAGACCAAGCTCTAATTGGGCAATTCACGGGTCTCTGGCCCTCACCAAAAACCACGGATAGCTGGGTCCAAAGAAACTGGAGGCCCCTAATAACCAAAAACGTAGCATCATACTCTATTGGAAGAGGATTCTTTCTGTTCGACTTCGAATCTAAGGAAGATAAAGACTTAATTTTCAGGAACGGGCCCTATTTCATGGGACCACAGGGCCTCTACCTTAATGGGTGGACCCCGGATTTCGATCCCGAGGCTGACACCCCCAAAGCTGTCCCAGTCTGGGTCAGACTACCCAACCTTCCCATGCACTGTTGGAACCCTAAATCCCTCCAGGCTATAGGGACTGCACTGGGGAAATACATTGATATGGCTAGCCCAAAGGATCAATATGCATGCGCCTGAATATGGGTGGAGGTGGATCTTGAAGCTAGACTGCCAGAGGCTATAAAACTATCAGTGGGGAACTGGTCCCACTTCCAAAAGCTCTACTATGAACAGCTTCCGTTCAAGTGTAGAGGATGTCAAGAATATGGGCACTTCATCCAGAATTTCCCTAAAAAACCGGAACCCCAACAGGATAAAGCGGAAGGTTGGCAAAAGGTTAATAGATCAAGAACTAAAAATCACGATGGGGAGACCTCTAAGAAGGGTGAAAGCAACAAAGAAATTAGATCTATTCCTCTTGAAGGATCCCAAGAAACCCCTAAGCTCAAAGAAACTACTAAGCCAAGGGATGAAATCACTGAGGCAGAAGAGAAATCAAGTAGTGGAGATAGCAAAAGAACCAAAAGTAGCACCTCTAGACCAACAAGCCACAGATCATGATAAAGAACCAGCAATGACCAATGAATCAGAAAGCATGGGGAAGTCGGAGGAACATACTGAATTAGAAGAAGAAGAAGAGGAAGAAGGGGAAATAGAGTTGACTACCCCGAGACTAACCAAAACTAAAGGAAGGAAATCCAAAAAAGAAGCAAGGGAATAGGAGACCTATAAGGATAAGTTGCAAGGATCCCAGCTTACCCTGGAAAAACTGCTAAAGAACACGAGAAATACCCGTCAGCAAGGGCATGCCCAGAAAGGGATGCCAACGATTTCTAAATGTAAATAATGAAAGTCCTCTCCTGGAATTGCAGAGGTCTCGGTAGCAAAAGTAAGGAAGAATCTATGTTAGATCTAATCTCTCTTCACCAACTGGACATTTTGTTGATCCAGGAGACCAAGATGGAGGAAGATACATTCCTCTATGTAAGCCAGAAATTTTGGAAAAAAGGAGGCAAAGCTGCTATAAGCTCAAGGGGTGCCTCCAGAGGCATTGGAACTCTATGGGATGACAAGAAATACGAAGCCGTTGATATCAAGTACAACTCTTCCTGGATCCTCACACTGTTGAGGTAAAAAGAAACGAATACTCTGGTAAGACTCTTCAACATTTATGCACCTAACTCTTACGCTGAAAAAAAAGTATGCTGGAATCTTCTCCGGGAAGAAAGAAGCAATTTATTAGGTAATGTAATTCTGGCAGGGGATCTAAATATCATTCTCTGCCAGGATGAAAAAAGAGGGGGCTCCCTGATCAGAGACCCCATCAGAGAAATCGTTGAAGATACTATGTCGGAATGGGACCTTATGGATGTTAAGCCCTCCTCAGGAAATTACACTTGGAACAATAAACGGATTGGGCCCGGGCACATTGCTGCCAGGCTAGATCGCTTCCTTGTTCAGGACACCTTCCTCCTTCTTGGGCTGAATATTTCCTCCAGAATATTACCATTTGGAGGATCAGACCACAAGCCCATCCTCCTTGAGATGGTGTCGGATAAAAACTGGGGCCAATCCCATTCAGATTCAACCCTTTGTGGGCTTCTCACTCTGAGTTCCTACAGATCGTAGCGAATTCTTGGGCACCCCCGGTTACAGGATCCTCTTTCTACGTCTGGGAGGAGAAAATAAGGAGACTGAAGAAAGCTCTGAAAACTTGGGCCAAATTAATCCCCACCCCCAACTCAAAAAAAATCCAAGCCGTCCACGACCTGGAACTCCACCAAACCAGCATGGAAAACAAACCGGTGGTTGTCTCTGATATTCAAATTGAGACCAATTTGCAATTGAATCTCCATGCAGCATGCAGAGAAGAATCAGAGTGGTGGAGGCAGAAGTCACGCTGCAAGTGGATGAAAGATGGAGATAGAAACACAGGTTTCTTCCATAAATACCCTAAGGCCAGAAAAAATATCAATCACGTGCATGAGATTCAAATTAATGACAGGACAATTAATCAATTCGAAGACATTAAGAATGAAGTTGCCAGGCACTTCAGAGAATTGCTCACAGCCCAGCCTGTTAGAGAAGATGTCGATCTGCTAAATCTCATCCCCAACGCTGTCAAAAACAAAGATAATGGTATTTTGAAGGAGCTGATCACGTTGGAGGAAATCAAGAATGTTGTAGATGGTATGAAGGATGACAGGGCACCGGGCCCTGACGGATTCAATGTCAATTTCATCAAACTTTGCTGGAACATTATTAAAATTGATTTACTCAAAATGGTCAAAAAATCCCAGAGATGTACCAAAATTGGTGGCAGCACGAACTCCACCTTCCTGGCTCTGATCCCCAAAGAGAAGGAAGCCAAATCGTTTGACAGGTTCCGGCCTATATCCCTGTGTAATATAGGCTACAAAATCATCACCAAGATCATGGCTAACAGACTAAAACATATCTTGCCTTATCTAATTCCGGAGAACCAAGGTGGCTTCGTAAAAGGCAGGAAGATCTGGGATAATATCATCTTAGTTCAAGAATCTATTCACTCCAGTCAGAATAATGGAGACAAAGGTATGGTGGTGAAACTCGACTTAGCAAATGCTTTCGATAGAGTCAGCCACCCTTTCCTCCTCCAGGTAATGAGGAAATTTGGATTTGCTCCTGAATTTATCTCTTGAGTCAAAGCCTGTATCAGCAGCCCATGGATAGCTCCGCTTGTAAACGAAAGAGTCGGGCCCTTCTTCCAAGCCTCAAGAGGTTTGAGGCAAGGCTGTCCCTGTCCCCTCTGTTGTACACCATTCAAGCTTCAACTCTAAGTTTCCAACTGGAATTTGCCAGGAATGATCAGGAACTCTTAGGTATTAGGATGGAAAGAGGTACAAAAGACATCAACCACGCGCAATTCGCAGATGACACCATCTTGCTTGGAGGAGCCAGCCAAATAATAGCTCGCCAATTCAAGAACAAAATGAACCGCTACTGCCAAGTCTCCGGCAGCAAAATCAACTTCAGGAAGAGCAAGATCTATGGCTGGAACATTAATCCCAGGGAAATGCTAGAAATAATCAGGGTCCTTAATATGGATGGGGAAGTCACCTGGGAATCCTTTAATTATCTCGGGGTCCCCATTTTCAAAACCAACTCTAAGAGTTCAGCCTGGAGGCCAATTGTTGAAAAAATCAAAAGAAAAATCAAGGGATGGGGGGCGATTTGGCTTAACCTGGCCGAAAAGGTGGTCCTAATTAAAGCTGTCTTGAACAACTATCTGCTCTATCAAAGCACCTTACTACTTGCTCCTATCAAAATAATAAACCAAATAGAAGCTCTGATGAGAAATTTCCTCTGGCAGGGTGGAAACAATGAGGGGGAAAAAAAATTTGCCTTGGTAAGCTGGGAAACCATCAAACTGCCTTGGTCTGAGGGTGGTCTCCAAATCAGAGATTTAAGAATCCAAAACTTAGCTATGGGAGCTAAGTTGCTCTGGAATTTGATTGGGCCCAAACCTTCTTGGAGTAGTCGGGTGCTAAGTTGTAAATATTTTCCGGGACCAAGATTAAGATGTTTGGATGAGAACCGTGAGATAAAGAATGGATCTCCAATCTTTCACATCAGTAAGAAGGCACTGCCCCACTTCAAAACTAAGCTACATTGGATCCCGGGCAATGGGAAACGAACTAGACTGTGGCACGACGTGATTCTCGGCCAACGTCCTCCACATCTCCCTCATTTGCAGACTTGGATATCAGCGCAGGGTCTCAAATCGATTTGGGATATATCAGTCTGGGAGAATGCAGACTCAAATCGCTGGACTGGATGGAGTCTGTCGAACTGCCCTGCACATTTAAACAATGAAAAAAATATGTTGTTAAATTACTTGGCTGGATTGGCACCGTTAGACAAGATCACGAAGGATAAACGTGGCTGGGGAATGATCTCTGGCAGGTATTCAATTGCTGAAGGTTATCAAAGATTCAGTGCAAATTATAATGTGCCAGGAAATCCTGAAATGTGGAACAGCCTGTGAATTGCCGGACATTGCCAAAAATAGATCTGTTCAACTGGATGTTGTTGCATGGGAAAATTCTAACTAGAGAGAACCTAGAGAAAAGGGGGATCGTTGGGCCTTTTCGATGCCCCCTCTGCGCTGAAGATTCTGAAACCATCAGTCATATATTTTTAAAATGCCCGTATGCTATCTCTGTGTGGAGAGAGGTGCTGAAGCGCTGGGGAAATGAGATGAGTCTACCGGACCATATCCAAAGCTGTTATCTCAATTGGGGAAAACGTTATCAGGGAGACTTGGAAAAAAAAAAGGAGTGAAAGCTTGCTGGATGAAAATCCCTAAAATTATATGTTGGTGCATCTGGAACGAGAGAAATCAAAGAATTTTTCAAAACAAGACTCATCCAGAGTGGAAGACTGCTGCCAAAGCAATTGCTTTACACGGGGAAGTGGTTAGAAATTCAAACATTCTAAGTAATAATGAAAAATTGACTGAAATTGAAAAAGTCTGGATGCAAAGTCTCAACATTCTGGCTGCAAGTCCAAAGGAAGGAAAAAAACTGGAGGACTGGGACATCAGGATGGACAAGACCCAATTTGAAAACTGGCTAAGATTGAAGGAAGCTTTTCAAGTTGTTTTTTGACGGAATCTCCAAAGGGAATCTGGGAAGAGCAGGAGGAGGAGGAATTGTTATTGATCCGGGAGGGAACGTCGAGATCGAATACTATTGGAATATTGGAATTAACACCAATAACATGGCTGAAGCCTACGGGCTCTGGCAAGGACTCAAGCAGTTACAGAAGAAAGGGGTGAAAGAGTTTATGGTCTTCGACGATTCTAGATTAATTATTCAGGCCATGAACGAAGGAAAAAAGAGTAAGAATGAAAGAACTTCAAGGCTGATGAAGAGAATTCAATCAAAAATCAAAATGTTTAGGAAAATCCACTTCTTCCACATTCTAAGGGAGTTAAATGCGCTAGCAGATCTCGCAGCAAATAAATCCATTGCTGTTGGTCTCAATGAACTGGTTATCAACTCGGTTGTAAAAATTGAAAGACCTCCTTAGCTCCTGTGACGGGTGTTTAATCGAAGGAAGTAGAGAATAGGTATCTTGATGTTTCTAGGATATTTTCCAGCGCTTTCTAGCTGACACTTTAATATCATAATCGTTTTTGTTAAAAAAAAAAATTATCGAAATGGGTCAAAAAATCCACTAATGGAGGTTCTAGGTAAAATCAAAATGGGTAAAAAAATCTGTTGATGGAGGTTTTGGGTAAAATCGAAATGGGCATCCGCTGATGGAGGTTACTACCATGCATGAAAAATTCAAAATTTTTACCTAACCGCACATCGTTAACCACACCAGTTTACCTTACATGTGTTCGCATGCAGTTGAAAATGATTTCCGATGGAATTCCCTTAAGTGATTAACTATGATAATTACATTTTAATTAACTTCTAATCCATTCCTTATTTAGGATACATTTCGGGGGTGGTAGTTTGTTATGATGTCAGAGGAGAATTTTTTGTACATGAATCTCGATGAGGAGACGGGGTAATTCCATATGTTTATATGTACGTCTATGATTTTAGTTCTTGCAGTATTCTATGAAATGCTTAAAGGAATTCTATGAGATCCAGTCGGTTGTGTGTGACCGTGTTAATGAAGACCACCAGGCTCAAGTACTGGTATTGAAGTGTGATTGTTGCACGAACTGCATGAAGAACCTATGAAAGGGGTTTGAACCTGTTAAAGGTATGAGAGTTACAGAGTATCTATTTAATTTCTATGTGAGTGTGAAGAGACGGACCGTGAAGGATCCAAGTTATCCTGGAAGCATCGTCAATCGGTGTTCGATGGAGGTAAAGTCAAAGCGAAGTCGAACTAGCAGAAGTTGACTTGATATCATTGTGGGAAATGGTTTTGTAATTTGAAATTTGAAAGGAGACAATAGGGTTATAAGCTAAATCTTGTATGTTCGTCAGGTGTCAAGGTAGAAGTCTCAGTCATGAGATTGGAACTTGGTGTTGAGCAACCGAAGACGCGAGGTAGTGGTGAGCTAGAAAATCCGAGGTGTGTGGTTTAGTGAAAACACCTACATAGCCTGTGTAGCATGGCATAGCCAATCCCGAGAGTGGGTTTATATGTTGGTTTATGGATTGTGATGAGGTGTTGATCCATGGCAAAGTGTATTTGCAATAAGCAAAGGTACCCTATTTATAGCATCTTTTTTTACTTATATGTTAATAAAATCGAGAAATGTTTAAAAAAAGGCGGCTAAATTGAAATTAGCATAGCAAGACTTATCGCCATCCTTCATATATTACATAATTATTTTTATATTTAAACTTTCAAATATCTTCATGAATAAGAAACATACCCTTCTCAATCATTTTACAATTTTTATAAACTTAACATTAAGATTGATAAAATCAAGATTATGATAATTAAACCTAAGAGAAAAAAATATCATCTTATTTTCTATGGTTGTAACACCCTACATATGCATCAATTTAAACTCCCGGTTAAAATAAAAGGACAATAGTAAAATCATTAATAAAAGGAACATGGATACTACAATGATTTAATGATCAAAACTATTTTTCCAAATTTATGTGCATAAAGAACAAAATTAAAACTGTCAAAGTTAGAACTAATGGGACTCATAACCTCCATAATGAAACTACTCAATAATCTAACCAAAACCAATAGATTGGGATGATTGATATTGTAAAATTTGTGATAAATAGGACTCTGAAGAAAGAACACAATGTCATTTTCACATGGCCCACATTTAATAATGTAATCGAAAACTTTAATTAGATTTATATATTAGTTTCTCTTTCTCCTTACCAAAATCCCTATGAACTTGGTATTTCCATTTCTTATTGCCCTATGTATCTTGTTATTGCAAAATTGTAATTGTAAGAGTATTGTTTTGCGATTCTGTAAATTATTTTGTAGTTTTGCAATTTTGTAAATGTAATCATAAATTTGTAATTGTAATTTGCAAGTTCTGATTGTAACTATAATTGCAATTTGTGATTGTAAATTTGTAGTTGTAATTATCCGATTTGTAGTAATTGTAATTTGTAGTTGTGAAATAATAATAATGATTGTAAATTGTAATTATAGATGAGATTGTAACTTGCAATTATAACTCAGATTGTGCACAATTTGTAATCATAACTATAGTTAATATAAAAGACATTGACATATATATAATATATATAATTGCATCACACACATGAATCATACTCATAGATATAAACAAAATACATCATACACATGAAGATAAATATCATAAAATAATTTAGTATTCCATTCAATTCATAAAAAATAAAGTCTATATATACATACCAATAAAAAACAATACAATGTGATCATCAAATGAATGGCCACCACCACCATCACCTAACATCATGTAATGTACCATCATTATCATCATCATCATGACCACCTAACAAACATAAAAATCATCTAACATAATCATCACACATTTGTGACAAACATCATTTAACATACACATCTATCATCACCTTTCAAACATAAGCACCATCCTACATGCACATAAAAATTTAGCTAACATAATCTAACATACACATCAAACATCACATAACATACACTTGCAAAAAATTACCTACCATCTTATAAGATATACATTTAACGGATTGAAACGTCATCTAAAACACAAATCTAATAATAGCATATAACAAAACACAAGTTGCAATATCTAACATAACCATCACACACATCTATCAAGCACACCTAGAAAACATATATAACCTAACCTAACATACACATCACCATAAACATATAAATAAACAACAACATGAAAAATGTAGTATGTGTGTGTGTGTATCCACACACACACATCGAGTCCAACAAACACTATGAGATAGTTGGTCCATCTCCAGAACAAGAGGAATCCTTTCCTTTCCTAGCAAATCCAGAGGCATCAGTACCTCTATTAGGAAATAAAGTAGCATGGAGAGTAGCATAGTTGATATCTACCTAGTTATGTATCTCACCCATTGTTACCATCGTATATAAATCCTGGGAGATGGGTGGAGTAGAAGATGGTGGATGGTCGATTTGGTGAGGAGCAGAGGTTGGTCAATCGACCTGTGGATCATGAGTCAGAGATGGAGGGGTCGATCGGGTGTGGAGGAGTAGATACCGGTCAATAGGAGGAGGTGGTGGATGATATGTCAATGCTTTGTCATCATTGCGAGGAGGAGGAGAATATGGACGAGATGTCGAGGCTCTTCATCATGGTGAGGAGGAAGAGAAGGAGGTGGAGGAGGAGGTGGATGAGGAGAAGGATCGTTGCCCTCATAATATGTAGAATTTCCATTGCTCCTAACAACTAAAAGGATGGATGCACTACCGATATACTGCATCAAAAGCCTCATATAATGAGGAACCATCCTCCATAACTCTACCAGTGCAGGGTCTCGCTCCTGCGCCGTATAGACTAGACTCCTCTTCCAACCAACAATATGGACAACATGTCTATCACATCCTCTCAAAACCTAGCATCTAGCATGTGTTGCATCCCATGTCTAGGAAACGCAAGCAATTGAGGTTCCTCCATATCCTCATCAAGCTAAACTAGTGCACGCCTCTCCCCATCGTACATGCAAATTTATACAAATTATATAGTATGCAACAATAATTAGACAATTTCATTAAACAAATTAATAAAACAATTTGAAGAAAATATTAGAATAAATTTCATTTGCATTAAGTAAGACAATAAAATGAAACTAGATTAATTTAAACATAACGCTAATATTACCTTTCTCATCTAATGGCTCATCTTGGGTGAAAAAGATGTTGTGACATCCTATCTAGGCCAATCCCACATATGGATATGTAACAAGATCCAATGTATGGTTATCCTCACTAGATATCATCTCCAACACCTTTGATGTGATCCTCATTGGGAACTCTGGTTGACCCATCTTGGGAAGCATCTGTACCCACATGTGCAGCTAGTTGCACCTCAGTCATCTCCTTAGTAGGGCGGGGTTCAAATGATGGCCTTGTGGCCAGAAACCTCTCAAAAAATAAACAACAATACTTTCAAAGGAAAAGGTAAGTTGACCCTCCCCTCAATTGTGCACGGAATTGATCCAGAGCAAAACAAAACCACCTAATGCACCTAGGTCTCCACACTAAATAATCAACATAATAAAATAGAGGAAAACTAATACGCTACCCATTAATGGTGGAGTGCATCATCATCATAAGAAATTTGTACTTCTACCTATAAGTCCCCTTTTGATACTTGCTTTGTGTATATGCCACCTTCAACCTTAGATGTTGTGTATGGATAACAAGGAGGAGTAAGGGAAGACACCATAAGAGAAGCATTGAAGAAAAAACATTTAGCTGGTCAAATGATGTAGATCCATTTGCAAGCACATAAGACATTGAACAAGTCACGGGAAAAGTACAAGGCCAAGCAAGGTCAACCCAAAATTGAGAAAACATTCAAGGTGGGAAACATAGTTTGGTTACATATGAATAAGGAAAGAGTATAGGGTCGTGGTAAGAAAACCAAGGCTTTGCAATATGGTTATTTTGAAGTGTTAGAGAAGGTGGGTGATAATGCCTATAGAATTAATATACCCCCATATATGCGCATTTACTTAGTAGTGAATCTTGAAAGTTTGAAACTCTATGAGCCTTCTTTGTTGGACCAAGAAGTTAATGAGAAATCTTTTGAAGTGTTAGAGAAGATGGGTGATAATGCCTATAGAATTAATATACCCCCATATATGTGCATTTACTTAGTAGTGAATGTCGAGAGTTGGACCAGGAAGTTAATGAGAAAGTGTTACCTGCCATAGAAAACTTAGCACCAAAATCTCAGGCATAGTTAGAGAAAGATATAGTTTTGCATAAGAAGTTTAGAACAACTAGATAGAGGCAGTATGAACTCTAGCAAGTTGGATGGAAAGGACAACTTCTAGGGAAGGCCAAATGGTACTCCAGTGAGAAGGTAGAGGAAAGATTTCGTCACCTCAATCAATAAAATATTTTGGGGACTAAAAGTTTTCCTAAGTGGAGAGGTATAAACCAAAATGGATCACTATATTATGTGTCATCTATTTTGGTACTTTTTAGGTGGAAAAATTGGATGTATTGGCTTGTGGGGCCCATTTTATGCGTGGTCCCACTTTGGTGATTTTGGGTCCAGAACCTTCCAAAGCTCGTTTGAGGCCTTAAATGGTAGTTTTTGAGGTAAAAACTTTACAAGCTTAGCTCATAGCCTCTTCACAATATTCTACACATTACCTTTTCAAATGGTGGAAAATCACCTCAATCGATTTTCATATGAAAAATGTATGCCTCCCTCATATCATGTTGACTGCCATGATTATACTGTGTGTATGTCAAGTCAACTCACATTACTAACACATGTAGAGCTAGTCAAATCCAGAATTTTAAAAATATTATAAAGTGTCCAATACCATAACATTAATTAGTGGTTGAAGTATGCAAAAACCCTAACCCTAAGCGGATATCATGTTATGGTGTATACTAGGCTGTTAGAAAAAGAGAAAGATTCATTCTTACTGTATTGTATAATATTCCATAGTTGACCAAAACATCTAGGAGTGGGATACTGAGTGGAACAAAGGAAGCATAAGATCTTGTAGTAGCCTTATTGGCCATAATGTCCAAGGTAACTCCATAGTGAGTGCCCCTTTCTGTGTATTTGCATTTGGTAGTTGAGAAGAAAACAGCAGAGCACATCCCAGACCTTTAAGCATGTTTTTTCCTGTATTGGGTTTTTCTAAGGTATATCTTGTGTTTATTGTGTGGATGTTATGTTATTTGCTTGCTTCTTTCATTGTGATTTTAGTTCCTTTCAATATATTTCAACATTTAATATCAGACATGGGTTTTGGAATCTGTATGTTGGATGATTGTGTGAGACTCTATGTTGTGAAATATCTTATCGGTGTGCGATTCCCAGGGATTTCCTTTCATGTTGCAACCAAATCTATCCACAAAATCATTAAAATCCACCTCTATATTCCACACATCGAGCAGGGAAAGAGCATTTCGTTTTGATTCTAGTTTTTGAAATCACTGTTGTTAGAATCTACTTAGAATAAATGGGTGGAATCATTAAGATGTTGGATTCATGGAGTCACTAAGTTGTTCATGAAATTGTTGTTGTTGCCAGTGAGAGATAGAGCAACAACTCATCTAGATATTAATGTGGATACTTTCAAAGCATGTAAAAGAAAGGGGTGAGCCAAGGATTAATAGTTCTATCCTCAGCATTCGCAAAAAGTGATGGTGTGGAGGTTCATACAACGAAAAATTTGGGTTTCTTTCTTTCGAGGATGAAGCTCGATCTGCAACGCTCAAGGAGAAGAACCCTCATTGTGGAGGTATTTTCAATTATTATGTCGGTTATTTGAAGCAATGACTCTTTATATTGTTTTGGCATTTCCATCAAGATGAAACCACATAGTATGGAACACTATTTAAGGCACATTCAATGATTTTGATGACATCGTTGATTGAAAAGGAAAAGTGGGCACCCAAAACCCTTCTCTCAAAAAAAAATGTTGTCAAGGTAAAAGCCATTGATAAAGAGGGTGCTCAACCAAATCTTAGGAATGTATTCTTAAAATTATTTAAAGTCATTCATTCATTGTTAACAATTGAAAAGTGAAGTTCAAAGAAGTCCATGATTGTAAGGTTGAATAAAGCAATGTTTATATATGGTATGGTTTGTTTAAAGGTCACCACTCACAAAGATGTTTTGCAGATGGAATTTGGTTGAAAGGTATTGTTATTGTTCATGAATAGTAGATTGTGTATTATCTTAAGACCTTAATCTTGTTTTCTTTACATTTTGCTTGTTAATGTAAAGACTTGAAATACAATTTAAGTTAAAGTTTAGATGAGTTTTGTAAATGTTATATACCGAATGTTTTTAAGAACAATTTAGATTTTTGTCCATGGTGTTGTGGGAGCAACATAGGAAGGCATCCACTCCATTAAGATAAATAAAATACTTGTTGCTATTTTAAAAATTGATTTGTCAAAATCATATGACAAAGTTAATTGGGCTTTAATCAAACTAGTTATTTGGCAGATGGGGATGGGAATGGGATTGAAAATAGTCAATTGGATACTGGGGTGTGTATCCTCCGCCTACTTTGTTGTGCTTATAAATGGTACTCCTTCAAGTTTTTTTCAAGCCTCTAGAGGCTGTGACAAGGTTGTCGCCTTTCCCATTTTTATTCATGTTGATTGTTGAAGGATTAAGCATATTAATTCCAATGAACAACTTTTCAGGTAGAATAAAAAGGAATAAAAGTGGCAGACCAAATCAAATTGACTCATCTTTTGTTTGTGGACAATATTCTTCCTTTTGGTGAGGGAATTGTTCGTGAATGGAAGGTCATGAAGGAGATAATGCACACCTACTATCGTGCAACAACTATGGAAGTGAACCAATCAAAGTCTCAACTATTTTTTAATACAGTTAGCTCAGAAGTAGAGAATGAGATCTCCCAGCTATTTCCAATTTCAACAAGGCAGGTTGAAAAGGGATTCAAATACCTTGGGTATGATCCAAAACCAAATGATTATAGAATCCATGAGTGGATGTGGCTATACAAAAAAATGAGCCCAAGATTTTTTGTTGGTGCTTTTGTTGGATTTCTCGTGGAGGAAGATTGGTTCTCAT
Source organism: Pseudotsuga menziesii (assembly GCA_001517045.1). Lineage (NCBI taxonomy): Eukaryota > Viridiplantae > Streptophyta > Pinopsida > Pinales > Pinaceae > Pseudotsuga > Pseudotsuga menziesii. The sequence goes on from LPNX010614722.1 coordinate 76,675, forward strand.
AATTTTTTTACTTTAGAGTATGCAAGTCTACTGGTTATCCCTTGCACATGTCCTTAAGGGAATTCTTACTAAAATTTAGAGTAAGTGTTATAGTTTTCTATGAATGAGAAAAAAAAGGAATACCACCGGTAAAATGGACTAATTTGGCAAGATCAAAGGGATGCAGGGGTTGGGGATTTAAAAACATCTTCCAAAGCACTAGTAGCTAAGAGTTTATGGAGACTATTATTTAATGGAGGTGTTGGGGGGGGATTATGAGGGGAAAATACTTAAAGGAAATATTTGTTGAGGATTGGATAAGGCTTGAACAAAAATCAGCCAAAAAGGCTTATAATATATGGAAAGGACTATTGCAGGATTTGCCTCTATTAGCTAGGTGGGTGGCCTAGAAAATAGGCATAGGAGATAAAGTTAGGGTCGGGGAGGATCCTTGTATAGTGTCCCCTGAAAACTACAAATTATTAGAAGGGCTATTGATTGTACTACATAAAAATGGAATTTTATTTCTGGAGCATGCAGGAACCTACATTAATTTGAGAAGATGGGTACAAAGATGTGTTTGGTGATATGGCAATAGAATGGAACAATTACATAACAACATCATCACATAATGCAATGCATTTACATGATAGGGAAGATGAACTGAGGTGGTCTTGGAAACGAGCTACTCAAGTACTAAATGCTAAGCTGCCAAAAAGTCTTATAATATATGGAAAGGACTATTGCAGGATTTGCCTCTATTAGCTAGGTGGGTGGCCTAGAAAATAGGCATAGGAGATAAAGTTAGGGTCGGGGAGGATCCTTGTATAGTGTCCCCTGAAAACTACAAATTATTAGAAGGGCTATTGATTGTACTACATGAAAATGGAATTTTATTTCTGGAGCATGCAGGAACCTACATTAATTTGAGAAGATGGGTACAAAGATGTGTTTGGTGATATGGCAATAGAATGGAACAATTACATAACAACATCATCACATAATGCAATGCATTTACATGATAGGGAAGATGAACTGAGGTGGTCTTGGAAACGAGCTACTCGAGTACTAAATGCTAAGCTGGGATAGGAGGCTCTTGTTATTGCAGACGAACCTATTGAAAATGCATGGTGGTGGCCACATATTTGGAAATAACAATGTCCCTTAAAGACAAAAAATCTCATTTGGTTGGCATTGTCTAACAAATACTTACCTGGGACAACTACCAAAAAAGGAGTTGGAGACGGATTGGACCAAACTAGTGCATACTATGTAAAGAGATCCAACGAACAAAATATTTCAAGCTCTCCCATGTTATGTCTTGTGGATTTTATGGTTCACAAGAAACAAGTAGATATTTGAAGATAAAGTATGGGACCCTATGTTTGTTTCCCACAAAATCGTATGTTTATCTAGGGAGGGGAAAAAGCCATTGACAAAGAAGAAAATCATATTTATACAAGATCCTCCCTTAAATCAAAATATGGCATGGGCATATTTTGATTTTGATGGTGTGTGCTGAGGAGATCCTCCTAGGTGCGGTGTAGGAGTTGTTATTTTCTAACAAATAGGCATTACACATTGAAATTTGGAGTAGGAGCAAGCACTAATAACATATTAGAGCTTTGCGCATTATGGATTTTGCTAAGATATGATTTGGATATTAATGTGAAAACCCTCCAGGTGTTTGTTGACTTAAAATGGTTGGTGAACTGGTGTAATGGTGTGTCTCAAATCACAAATTTACAGTTGTAGCTACTGCTACAGTGTATTGAAGAAGCAATAACACAATTTGAGCACCTCACTTTTGGGCATCTATATAGGGAATTAAATCAAAAGGTTGATCAGTTCTCAAAGGATGCCATCAAGCTGCAAGATGAAATGCTGGTAATACAAGAAATAAAAGGGGAAGAGGCGCTTGCACCAGTTACCATCTCTATATATTAAACTTTGAAACTCCCTTTGTCCTTTAATATAGACATCATATGTTTGATACAATTATTTTTGTGAAAAAGTTATGTTGGGGTTCTATACTTGTTTTGATAAAGCTTTTGGTGAGCTAAAAAGTGTAGGAAGATAATAAGACATGATCATTTTTTTGTATTAGAAGGTCCAATGAGGCATGAACTGAGCATCAAGCCATGGAGTTGCTCATGTATATTTTAATTTCATCTCGAAATGGAAAATATAACAACTTTTTTTCTTGGAAAAAAATGGCAACGATATTGTTATTGTGAAGTTTTTTAATGTTGTTTTTAAGATAAGGTGAGTGGAATTAAGTTGCAGTCAAAGTCAAAGTTGAAATTAATGTTGAAGTTTAAGTTGAAGGTTTCGAACCAAATTAAAGAGAGTAAAAAGTTGAGTATTCAAATTATCATAATCAAAGTCAAAATCAAATCAAATCAAATCGTGTCAATCATGATAGTGGTGCATCAATTAAGTTTGCAAGTCATTGTCAAAAATGATGAAAGAGAGTAACAAGAAGAAGACATGATGAAATGTAACAAGAGGTAGAATTTGATGGAGATGATACACACAAAGCATGATGAAAGAAGAAGAACATGAGAGAAGAAGAGAAAAAATATGATAAAAGCCAAAATAGGAAGATGGCCTATGTTTGTACAAGGGTTAGATTAGCCTCAATGAAAATATATTTGAAATTTTTATGTGAGTCAAATAATGATGTAAGCTTGTATGAGGCAAGTAAACCCCCATAATTGGATTGTTGATGGTTTGTGGTAAACCAAAAAGCACTTGTCATGACAAATGACGGTTATAGAAACCATTTAAGAATTGTAATGGTTGGAGGTAATCCACAAAAACCTAAAAGATGTACCCATAAAAACCCAACATGTGGTTATGAACATATGTTTTTTCTTAAAAGGCCACAAGTTCAAATCCCGAGGAGGGTAAGGAATGTACACCTCCGTAAGCATTTTATATGTCAAGCCAGTACACTAACATTTTATTATAATTGGTATTGATACATCTTTTTGACCAATTGACATACCATCAAATTTCAAGTGCAGACTTTTCTTGTTGTTATAAATAAGCGTGACTTATTTTTATAATATACACCATATAATGATACATAAATTTATTTTGGAGAGGCTCATGTATGATCTGGATTTCTACATGGTGCCCTATTGTTATTATATTTATATAGAGAAGCTCATGTATGATCAAGAATAAACTTGGATTTCTACACGGTGCCCTACTTATTTTATTCATACATAGATCTATTCTATTGTGTGTTTTCATCATACATGGATTTATTCTAGAGGCTCGTTTATGATTTAGGTTAAACCCAGATTTCTACATGGTGGGCACTTCCTACCCTTCTTGTTTTATGTATCTAAAACTATTTGCTCAGGTGCTTTTTTTAAGCTTGCCCTTAAAGTTTATTACCTCAACTCTTTTGTACTTGTGGGCGTAGGCTCTCTTGGTTCCAGATCCCTGTCCTCTGCTCCATTGATATTCATATCACTGAGCAGGCTTTGGATCTTGGTGCGACGTGGCTTGTGGTGCCAATCTTGAGAGCAGATTGTGGCCAACTACCAAATCTCTGCCTCTTCTATTAAAGTTTTACAGTCTCGACATACACTCATATCAATGATTAGCACTCAAATACTAAGCATTTAGATCGTGGCCTGATTGTGTGTCTTTGCACTGAGAGTAATGAGATGCTTACAACCCAATATGGAGGAGATGTGTAACGTTACATGTAACGAACTAACGTTATGTGCACCGAGAGTAGCGAAGTGCTTACAACCAAGTATGGGGGAGATGTGTAACATTACGTGTAACGAACTCACTTATGTGCACTGAGAGTAGCAAGGTGCTTACAACCCACCATGGGAGAGATGTGTAACAACTAACCCACGTTATGTACCAACAATACAAAGTATTTTTTTGTATGTCAACTCATAAAATAAAAATAAAAAATCAAACAAAAAATAATTTAAAAAATCCATATTCTCTTATAACGATAAAAATGTAAATTCAAATAAAATGTCACTAAAAAATAACACAATAACACCTAAAATATATATATACAAATAAAATCTTATTTAAAAAAGACACATCAAAAAATTTGATGGTGCTTAATAGATCCGCCTCTAGGATGAATGTAAGCTGAGGGTATTTGTTTCCATTCACCCTCAGCGAACTTTGAATGTATTGTCACGGTTCACCCAATTTTGTGTCGGTACCCTCTAGTTCTAGTTCTAGTTCTAGTTCTAGTTCTAGTACTGTTTGTTTGTGGCTTCTCTCATCGCTGCTAACAACCGCGTGCGTCCTCGTCCTCCCCTCCTCTGTTCCACTTCCGACTGTTACTTCCACTGGGCCCAGGCCAGGCCAGGCCCGGCCCCGCAATGTTTCTTTTTCTTTTGGCAGATTGTGTTGCAGCGGTATGTTCTTACACCAACGTGGCCTCCTGCAAATCATGTGGGCTAGCAATTGTCAGTCATCCTTCCAACGGAACGGTCCACCATTTCATTTCACCATGTGCATGGGCTCTCTACTACCGTGGCCACGCTTTCGTGAGTGGGATGTTTAGTCTCTCTATCGAGTGAGTGGGCGACAATGCTCTCAAATTGAGGGTTTGTGGGCACATTTCTTTTTGTTCTTTAAACTTTGTGCAATGCCACATTTATTATGGTCTGTTCGTATGTGCTTTGTCTTTTTTTTTCACGGAAAAAAAACTATATTTTATTTAAATATGTGTGGTAGTCCGGAGTACATAGTGGGACTTCAAGCTTGTCCAGAAGAACCCCAAAATTGGCAAGAACATAGTGGTTAGACAAAGACCTCAAAGTAGTGCCAAGCCAACATTGAATAAAGAGACCGCCTACAAAAGCCAAGTAGCTAGTACAATAATTGACTAAACAAAAAGAAAAAAGGAAAAGGACCAAGAACACAACTCAAAAGATGGTCTAGACACAACCAACAGAAATGAGAGATCCATGTTTCCAGTATTCGAAGTAGAGCTAGCCCAAATCCGCATCCAATGCCCTTTTTGATAGAGATTCAGCAACATCATTGTGAACCCTGTAAATGTGTGCAAAGGAGATGTCCTGGAAATGGCCAATCAATAACCTAGTCCTTTGGAGCCAAGCCGAAAGTGCAAGATTGTTGATCCCATGACTAAGGTTCGCCCAGTCGATAATGACCTACGAATCACCATATACCTGAAGATCTACGAAACCCTGTAGCCAAGAGAAATGGAGGAGAAGCCAGAGGGAAAGAAACTCCCCTCTAGTGTTTGAACCCTGTCCACATCTCATCCATAACTTAAAAGAATTGTGTTGATCCATCGGGATATGTGCCCCAGCTCCACATAAAGCAGGGTTTAATTGTGAAGAACCATTAAAAAACCCACAATCATATCAGATGGAGGAAGAGCACGACCAATTCGAGAATTCCCCTGCGCAGGAACTTTGGAAGTGCATTTTCCACAGAAGATGAGCAGTCAAACCCTTCAAGCTGGTGTTGAGAGGGTTTGGAGTAATATTCTCAAAAATTGGTGAGTTCCTACACCTCCATATTTCCCAGAGAATAAAGCAAGGCAGGGACTGTCTCGAAGGATCCAAGGATTTCCAATTAAGAAAACAGTCTGATAGAGAGTTCGTCGACCATCCAAGAGGATGATGCAGACAATCTGCAACACCGTTCCAGACCGAACAAGTGAATGGACAAGCCACAAATAGATGAAAATGGTTTTCACCAGCCTGTCTGCACAGTAAACAGATACCGAGACCAGACATCCCTTTCCTTGAAAGAATGTCCCAAGTCAGAAGTTGGTTCTCCAACATAAGCCAACAAAATATAAAGAGTCCGTAAGGTGCCTTCCATGGCCACAGAGTGTGCCACCATTGTTTAACAAACGGATATCTATTGGATAGAAGTTGACATGCCAATTTAGCACTTATAACGCCAATAAATTTATCATAAGACCAAGCAAGTGAATCAACATCTTCACTTAAAGAAATCGCACCTTTCTGAAGACCAGTAGTATAAATTGGCCATTCCTGTTGCATCTGGTCGTGAAGACCCAACTGTGCGGCAGAGATCCATCCTTGGGCTGAGTGATCAGCAGGATGACTAGTCGATATCTAGTTTAATGTAAAAAAACCCTTGTTGTGGAGGAAATACAATAAAACCCCCGAGATTAGGTAGTTTTTTGGACCCTCAACGGTAGGGTCTTCACCAACCCTTATATCTCTGCCATTCCTCGAGATCCAGGCAAGCCAATCCCCACAAATATCAAAGGATTCCAGTAGACCAACCCAAAAGTTGGAAGCCCCCCATCGACTTTTAATCGGACAATGGATCCATTGTATCTTGGTTAAACACCTGAAATATTTGTTTTGGATAACCAACGCCCATAGACTATCCCCGATTAAGGCCAACCATAAACTCCACGCCCTTAAGGCCGGTGAGAAAAGAAAAAGATTTTTGAGACCCCAACCACCTATATTTATTGGTCTAGCTAGAATGTCCCACTTTACCAGGTGATATTTCTTCTTCTCCAGTTGACCCGACCAGATGAAATCCATTGATTTTTGTCGGATGGAGTTTATGATAGCTTTCATAACCTTACTCGGAGAAAACCAATAAACTGTGAGGTTGGTGAGGACATATTTTACCAAGATCACCCTCACTCCGAGGGAAAGCCAACACCAACACCAATTTGTAATTATTTTATCATATCTTTTTAGTATAACCAAAGCCAATCCTTCGCATGATATCCATTAGGTTTGATGAAATTACCAAAATATTTAGTGCCTTCAGATAGTGGTCGGACCGGTATCTGGAAGAGATTCCTAATCTCAGACATAGCAGCCAAACTAGCATCATATTCTAATAAACAAGACTTAGATTTATTGATAGATAGGCCCAAAACATAGCAGAATTCCATGATCATAGAATGATAAGCACGTCATTGCATAGGCAATCCTGGCCCAAAGATTAAGATGTCGTCAACAAACAATAAGTGGGATATCGAAAGTCTTCTACCCATACTGATACCATAGATGTGCTTGGCCTCTTTGATTTATTGAATTGCATGTTGAGGCCTTCAATCACTAGAAGGAAGAGTAGGGGCGAGAGGGGGTAGCCCTGTCGAAGTCCTCTTTTTGCTATAAAGAAATCTGTAGGACATCCATTAACGAGGACAACATATGAAATTGAAGTCACGCACCCCATAATCCACTTCATCACTCTATACGGGAGACCTATCTAAATTAAAATTAGACGAAGAAAACCCCATTGGACATTGTCATATGCCCAGTTTAGGTCCAGTTGTAGAGCACATGCCTCCAATTTTCTAAGTTTGATACTATGGAACACCTCTTGAGCAACAACTATAGCCTCCAATATCTGCCTGTTAGCTAGGAAACCAAACTGTTATGTTGAGATATCCCTGGAGAGTATAGCTTTAATTCTATTAGCAGTAATTTTTACTATAATTTTGTAGACAAAATTACATAGCGCTATAGGGCGGAAGTCCCCCAAGTCTTCTGATGCATTTTTCTTGGGGATCGATGCCACGAATGTTGGATTAAAGGAACCATATAAAACCCCCCTCACTCTAGATTCTTCGACCGCCCTCAAAAGGTCCCGACCCATGACATCAAAACAATCCAAGAAAATTTCACATGTCTAGCCATCTGACCCTAGACTTTTAGACCTCGTTTCAGACATGATAACTATTTTTAGCTCCTGTATAGAAATAGGATTAAAGACTGCATCCCCTTCTTCTTCTGAAAATAACCTAGGGTATTCCTTAGCAATGTTGATCTGAGCCCTGGCATATATATTATCTCCTGCATTGTAGAAGGTCTCAAAGTGATCATGTGTCACCTGAGAAATTTCCTTTTGATCGGTAAAACTGATCCCTACAGCATTCTTCAAAGTCCAAATGGAATTGATATTCCGGCAATGCTTAGCCTAATGATGAAAAAATTTAGAATTCTTATCCCCCGCTTCTAACCAGGTGATTCTACTCTTCAGTCTAGCTTTTTGGAAAGCCACCCTAAGAATATTCAACTTTTCATGTTCCAAGATAATCAACTTTTTAGCCTCCGATTGAATGAAATTTCCCTTAGCATCGTTCTGCAAAATGTGACTAATTTGATCCTCAATTTTACACTATTCTTTTTTGTCCTCCACTGTTCTAATTTTGTCCCATAAAATGAATTCTGACTTAAGAACTTTTAACTTTTTTGTAATTAAGTCCATGGGGGAGAAAAGTTATGAATCAGCAAAGTGAGACCAAACCTTGTCCACCACGGCTTTAAAACTCTCCACCTTCAGCCATTCATGGTTAAATTTAAAGGAACACCTAATCCCACCCCTTCAATCTAACGGTTGATAGCATAATGGTCAGATAAACGAATTGGATAAACCCAGGACCGATACCGATCCACTTTGTCGATCAGTGAGTGGCATATGAAAAACTTGTCCAGCCTTTTTGCAATCCCATTTTCCCCTAGTCTGCCTTTGCACGAAGTAGGGCTGATGGGAATGGGTTCAATGTCTATCAAGTTCACCCGCCCGAAAAGGTCTGCAAAATAAGAACTAAGGGGGTCCAGTTTTGCTTTATGGCCCCATATTTCATTTGCACCCCAGGTGAAGTTCAAATCACCAACCAAAACCAAGTTCGTAAGTTTAAAAGTGCCCTCAACCTCGATCTGATCCTAGAACCGCTCTTTAGAATGATATGACCCATAGATGTTTAGAAGGTTTATTCTTTAGGGAAATCTAGAAAATAACCAATAAGTAGTATACCTACAGTAACAGAGAAGGTGTTTAGTTTTTCCCTGCAAGGATCCCGTAATGCAAGAAATCTGCCAGACAACCCCACAGCATCCACTGAAGCCACCATCTAATATTTCAATACACTTAAAAAGAAATTCGTTGCTTTCTCTCCAAAAACCATGGTTTCTTGAAGAAAGACAACGTCGGGTTTGATACGTTCCAAGTACCTTTGGAGGTCCAAATGCTTATGGAGTCCCCCCACCCCCCGAATATTTATGGATGTACATATCATATTTTAACCTTGGAAACGGATTTAATTCCTCTAAGCACCCGAGTATCAAATGTAGCTAGGGTAGTAGCAGATGGATCTGCAGGTACTGGGATAACAGTCACTCTTTTAGTTTTCCTCGCACTCCTAGTTTTAATGGGGGAGAAGTCTGGTTTCATTCCCCCTTTAAGTGCCCCCAGAGGAGTATCCCCAGTAACATTACCCACAAAAATCAGTGGTTTAGGCGAGGAACCCCCCTCTTTACCTAGTGTAGAAGGGAAAGGTAACCCGACAATCGAGATACCTGAGGAGATTTTTAGAGGCTCCATCCTTAGTACTGTATTTGAAATGAGTGAAGGATCATGTGGCTGATAGATATTAATGCTTGTAGGGAAATCAGAAGAGGAAGGCTCTTCCACCACATCAACCCCAATGTCAACTCTCGTATCGAACACCCCAAAACCGGTCTTAGAGATGATGATAAGAGAGCAATCTATAGGGACAGGGAAATACTCCATGGATAGACTGGTGGAAACCTTAGTGACAGAGATCCCCCGATCCCCAATTATCAATACCTCTTGAGGTCCCCGACACATACCCAGAACTGTGACCTCCTGCCCCGATGAGTGGTTCTGAATAAATGGTAGACCTTCTTGAAGAGGCGAGATACCTTTTAAAAAAAAAATGAGTCCCCCACCAGCAAAACCTCTGCCATTGAATCCCCCTCCTTCTCCAGATTAAGGACAAACTCATAATCTTTTGGTGTTTTTAGCCTTTTTAGGCCTCAATTTCTATTTGGGGTTTTTAGACTTTTTAGGCCTCACTGCTCTTTTGATGGTTAATGGTGGTTGCTTTTGTTTGAAGCCTTTGTTATTGTACCTAATCGACACCTATTTTCCTGGATCATAGATGTGCTAGTTGACGATGTTTGTCAATATTGTGCCTTTGCAACATATCCTATTTTTCTTTAAATTCAACCTTTCTTTAAGGTTACTTGCCCTCCTCTTCAGAGTTTTGATTATAGTTTCTTATTGGAGCCTTTAGTCTTTGCATGCCTCATGCTCTTGCCATTCAATGCATCATTGTGGGATCTTTTTCAGTTATAGTCCATTGACCTTTTAGCAGTTGTGTTTGACTCTCTTTTGGGGAGGGGTTTCTTTTTCATACGAGTTTTTCTCTTTTGCTTTGCTTATGAGAGTTTGCACATGGGGTACCTTAGTAGGGCTTGTTATCGAAGCCCATTGTTGTCTTATTTTGTTTACTCCCCGTGTCTCACTTAAGTGGGGGTGTTAGTGTGCATATAATGGTTAAATTCATGTAGCCTAATATTTATTTATCAGATTGGTATAATTATATGCCAAATTGGTACAACTTATTTGTTTGGTTGGCAGACCATCAACTCCTGAATTGGGACTATCCAGGTTTGTTATAAATCCACAAAGAACTATCTTAAACTCTGATCTAACAAGCATAGAGAGGGATCCAATTTCTTGAGGTGTACATTTTTTCATCTTAAATTTTTTACACCTCAAGAAATTTGATCCCTTTTGGTGCTTAATAGATACAAGTTTACGATGGATCTATGATGGTTTTAATTTTTTGTTTTATGGTTCGACATGATTTGTTTTAATTACTTTCTTATTTTTGGTAGTGTTACATTACATTATAACATATCCCCCCATACTAGGGTGTAGAGCACCTCGCTACATTTATTATAAATGTGGCTTCCTCTTGTATTACACAACATACAGTGATATGTAAATCTATTCTCTGTGTATGGAGAGGCTCATTTACAATCCAATTTAAACCTAGAATTCTCCAAAAGGTTTGATAGGGAACAAGTGGATATTGTGACTAGTAACCAATGTATTCTAGTGGATGTTGACTTTTTTATGTGGACTTCAACAAACACAATGTTTATATTTTGTAACTATAAGACGAACACCGAAGAAGATTGAAAATGAAGAATGAAAAGACAAAAAATGAATATTATAGAAAACAAAAGCTAAAAATTTAAGAGATAAGATTGCAAACTAAAGAAGATTGAAAATAAATAACACATAAGAAAGAGATGGAGATTGGACAAGTTCAAGGGACCAATGTAAGAGAAAGGAGGTGATTTGGGAAAGAAGGTGATTGAATCACAAGTATTCGTTAAAGGAAAGTATAATATATTAACTCCTACTAGTGATATTTAATGAATATGTAATGAAATGTATTAGACATAAAAAGTTATGTACAAAGCAAAGCTTGAATATGAAAGATAAAAGCTAGGGATAAAGATCCTCTCGATGCTTGATAAAATAGCTCTTAAGATGAATCTATACTCATTTAACACGTAGTATTTGAAGCACTAGTAAATTAGACAAGTGTTTGTGCCATCAAAGTAGTGCTAGGGTTTTGAACCAGAGGACCATGGCACTAGGGTTTTGAGTGGCACTGTGGTATCGAAAATTATGGGTCCTTTGGAGGTGCGTGTCTCCATTGGCTTCAGGTAGGGAACTTGCCCCATACTTCGCTTCATTGGGACTATCCATCCCTCACTCGTTGAACTAGGCACAACTTTAGAGGAGTCACGATTATGATGTCACATTCTTTGGGTCTCAATACTGACCTTGTGTGCTCGTGACCTTATCAAGAAAACAATATTTAGCATGTTGCAGAGCATTTAATGCGGTTGCAGCAGGCTTGATGACTGTTGAATCTTGTGTTGCTTGAGCTCCAACGGTCATCAAGCCTGTTGCAGCCGCATTAAATGCTCTATAGTCTGCTAAATATTGCTTGCCATCTTATCACCCTAACAAGTGACGAAGGAAGCCATTATACTTGTCCACTTTCCTATCCTATTGACCTCTTATTGTCAATTTTTGTACACCTAACATATTGATATGTCCTATCGGTGGGACCTCCTACTATGGTGAACCTCGATTCTCGGTTCCCTTTTTATTTACCATATTGTATACATCCATGGATTACCTACCTAACCACCTGATTCAGAGCCATTTTATGCTCTCCCTGCTACCGCTGGACCACCTGCACCCTTGAAACTTCAACATGGTGAACCGTATATCATTAGAGGACTTGACTTTGGCACTGTGACTAATGCATCGGGCAATAAAAGAAGTCGGTGTGTTAAAAAGAAGCCTGATGTCCATCTTATGCTTGGTGAAGATATCCAAATGTACTAGGTTTTCGACATGACGAAGACTACCATTGTGGGCAGATTTAGGGGTAATAACATGGCATTGCATACTTTCAAACGATGGGTGGTGGCTAGATGGCCATTCCTTGGATACACTCCCTAGTGCTTCGCATGGCGAAAGGATGTCTTAGAGCCATTCTTAGGACTACCAAAGATGTCAGAAAATTTCCTTTTAGGTGTATGGATGTGGGACAAGTCTATCTTCAAGGAAAAATAGCGGATGACAACCTTTGACCCACAAAGAGAAAAGATATACACCCATCTCACATGGGCTAAATTACCGGGTCTACCTTTGGAGCTCTGGACGCTTGGAATTTTTTCACTCATTGGATCAAAATTAGGAGAATATCTACTTGATGACGATAGTTTCAAGGCCACTGATAACTTGGTTGTCACTAAAATACTTTTGGACCTCAACATTAGAGAGGGTTTACTTGAGAAGATACTCATTTCAAAAGGTTCTCAAACCCACTACCAAGATTTGAATTATACTGGACTCCCATTCATATACAACAAGTGCCATAACTATGGGCATCTTATCAAGGACTGCCTCTTTCCTTTCACCAAAAAAAAGATGGAACAAACCTCCAGGAAGTAGTGATGAGCTAAATACAGGATAATTTGGTACCAAGACTAAGGATCCCATGGATTTGTCTTCCCCACCATATACATCTCTGACTACCTCTCAAGCATTGTTAGTTGTGACCATACATGAGCTTGACAAAGTATGTTCATCTTTACCTGGAAATCCTATCATTGGTAGCACTATTTACACTGGTGGATGTTACCTACTGTGTTGCACGCACGCTCTTAATATTTGTGGTGCAATGACTCCAGCCACATTCACTGAAGGACCTATCTCACCGACTATCATGGATGCATTTTCCTATTCACTTCTACTAACTAGCAGCTACCAAACATCGAGTAACTTTGGAGACTTCTAACATTTTCTTTTGAAATGTATCAACGATACGTGTTGTCAACCAGACTCTGTTGGGAATTCTCTCACTAATGATTCATCATCCATCCGGGTTGTCCATCATCATGTATCAAACCAATCAGTCTACTTGATAATCCTATATATAGTCCGCCGAATATCCCTAGACCTCTGTTACATACTTTTGCTGGGAACTTGCCTTATTTGCCATACGACACACTTATTCAAGGTATTAGGGATAATACTGATGGTATTGAAGTATCAAAACCTATTGTACCATGTGCACCACCACACCCTATTTTTTCTCTTAGCCCTAGGGTCAACCCACCACTCTACCTCACTAACCCATCTGATACAAATGCATATGAACCTGCCACCCCATATCATACTCTACCATTATCTCTATCACCTAACTTGACATTTGACCCTCTACCCACCCTCATTGATTACCCTTGTGAGAGAGAGATCTCTCCTTCAAGTTGTAACACTCCTTCACTTCTTATGGTACCCTTGGGAAAGATTGATCAAAAGGATTCGACCTCGAGATATCACTTTAGGCCAAGAATTCCTACAAAGATGGACTAGAAGGAAGGAAAGGCCAGGCTACCGATATGTATTCCCCGGGGGACTCCGACAGATTGAGAGGTCGAAAATACATAATGACTTCGGCTAGATCCCAAGCATTACTTGATGTTCGAGGTGGACACCAAAAAACCATTAAGGGTTCCTTAACATGCACCCCCTCATCCAGGGTTATTTAATGATGTGAATATCCCTCAACATTAGAGGCATTGGGAAGCCCTCCAACAAATTGGTCCTTAAAAGGATGATACATCTTCATCATCTAGACACCATTCTTCTACAAGAAACTTTTGTTGTGGGGGGTACTATGATTAAGGAACTTGAGACTCTTATTCCAGGGGCGTACATATGGTTGGATGCTATTGGTAAGTTGTGGGGGGGGGGGATTCTCTTGGGATGGCTCAGTAGAAATATCTCATGTATTACTAGTTGGGGCATATTGTCTAGTTTAGGTGTAGTATTCAAATCTCGTGACATGGGCATTGAATTTACATTACTCAATATATATGGGCCAAATGTCCACATGATGGAATTTTGGAATAATCTATTTGATGTAGGTCATCATCTGACAGATACTTTCATACTTGTTGGCAACCTAAATTTTTCCATATGGATCGCTGAAACATGGGGTAACAATGCACACAAGGACCCTCTATCAGATTTTTTTGCTTGCAAGATTGAGGAGGCTTCTCTTTTTGATATTTCACCTGTAAAACTTTTACCTACATGGAGGAATAAAAGCGTTGGTGCCCAAGCCATCAACAAAAGACTTGACATATTCGTAATATCTGAAGACCTATTAAACGCTATGAGCAATATTAAACAATGGGTTGGAGGTGAAGGAACATTTGATCATTATCCGATCTTCTTAGAAGTGCATGGTCATATGAAGAAGCCCCCCTGCACCATACAAATTTAATACTACTTGGATACATGAATAGGGATTTCATGATCTGGTGCGTCAAACTGGGACACCATATAATTTGCATTCTAGCCTATATGTTGTTGTTCAATTCCTCAACAATCTCAAATGTTTAAAGGATAAAACTATTCAATTGGAAAAAGCCTTCAAAAGCAATAATACCAAGGAACTTTCAGAGAATGAGGCACTACTTGATAAATATTATTTGAGCTCACTGGATGGTTTTGCTAATAGTGGAAAAAAATTGCAGATCATGGAGTTGGAATCTAAGAAATGTAAACTACTAACAGATGAGGAAGCAACCCTTAGGATGAAGAGCAGAGCCACTTGGCTCCAACTGGGGGAATATAATTCCAAGTATTTTCACAACTTTATCAATCATAGAACCCACACAAACTCTAATTGGGAAATTGAGAACTTTGATCAGGAATTGATCACAGGTTTTCACAACATTGTAGATATTGGCGTTCATCACTTCTCTTATCTATACAAAGAAGACAATACACCCCCTATTGGCTCTATGATTGAGGTATTACCATGTATTGTAAATGAAGACCAGAGCATCTCTCTAAAAGATCCTATTAGCAAAGATGAGCTCATCATGGCCATTAAGGTTATGCATAGCGACAAGAGCCCTGGCCCCGACGGATGGCCAATTGAATTTTACTCTTGTATGGTTGATGTTATTGGCAAATAATTGTTATCAGTGGTTGAAGAATCTAGGGTGAAAGGTAGAGTTTAGACAGCATTTAACACTACCTTCCTCACTTTGATACCTAAAGTTGATCATGTTACTAAGATAGAGTAGCTCCATCCTATATCCTTATGCAATTGTGTCTACAAGATGATTGTGAGGATTATTGCTAGTCATATCAAAGGTATATTGTCTAAGTCTATTTTGCATGAACAAATTGCATTCCTAGAGGGGCGTCAAATCCATGATGCTATTGGTATCACTCAAGAAGTCCTCCACTCGGTTAAGACAAAAAGGACCCATGTCCTTATTATAAAAGTTGGGCTATCTAAAGCTCATGACAAAGTCAATTGGACTTTTCTCAAAATAACACTTACTCAGCCAGGATTTGACCTGTCAATGGTATATTGGACGCTCTCATGTGTTCAATCTATCATTTTTGTTATCCTCATCAGTGGATCGACCGCCAATTTCTTTAGATCGGGCAGGGGCCTTAGGCAAGGCTGTCCTCTTGCTCCACTACTATTCATCCTTACTATGGAAAGCTTGAGCAGTATGATGTCCCATGCTAGAACCAATGGCACACTCAGGGGCTATCGCTTGGGGGGATTTGTATTTATCATGCACTTATTGTTCATTGATGATATATTACTATTCTCAAATGGTTCAAGAAGGGAGATTATCAAGCTTAAATCCATCATTGAACTTTTCCAGGCTACTACATGTATGATCGTTAATCCTATAAAATATTCTCTTTTTGCATTGAATCTGGAACCCGTGGTGACTAATTGGATCAACAACATGTTTGATTTTGAGTTTTGTGATATCAATTTGGAGTTTAGATATTTGAGATTTTTTTATCAAACCCAATGATTATCACAAAAATGATTGGGACTGGTTGATCAGTGGTGTGGAGAGAAAAGGGTTTGCTTGTGTTTTGGATCATAATTGTGCATATCCCAAAGGGTGTTATGGATTGTATTTGAAATTTGAGTTTCGGGTTCCTATGGAGACATAAAAAAGACTCAAAGGCCTTTCAAGGGTCTTTTGGGATAAGATTTCCCTACCCTAACATCTTGGATGATGGGGGCTCAAGCACCATCATTGTTTCTCTTATGCACTTGCGACCGAAGGTATTTGGAGAATTATCACTAGCTCTGGCCTATGGACTAAAGTGATCCGTCAGAAATACTTGCATCCTCTGACCATCCACGATTGGATTGGATCGGATCCTCACACAAAGCTGTAAAGAATCCATCCATTATGTGGAATGCGATGCATTATGCTTTTGACATAATTGATGATTGGATATGTTGGAAGGTTGGGAACGATAGGACTTTAAGAATTTCCATTGATGCTTGGATTGGCAGTTCGATTGCACATAGGCTACCTCCAAACTCGATTGATCAACTTACGGATAGGGGCTACATTTTCTTATATCAAATCCAAGATTACTCCCATACCACTCCTAGTCAATGGGAATGGTTGAATGTTGCTCATATTGGCTTCACGGGTGAAGAGGTAACCATTTGGGAAAATTTGATTCGATCCATTAGAGACTGCAAGATTTGTATTTATTAGATAGAGGATAATATTTTTTGGACCAAAAACCCTGCAAGTGGACTATATAGGCCCAATATTGGTTACCAAGTTATCAAGGAAGAAGAAGATCGCCCGGGACCGAAGTGGTGGCACTCTGTCACATAGAAAACCAAAAACATCATGCTTATGTGACTCACCCTTGTAGGTAAAATACATGTTTGGGATCATCTCTCCAAATTCATGGGCCATGGACCAAGCAGATGTGCACTTTGTCAAAATGTTAAAGACTCCATCAATCATATTTTTATAAAGTGCTCCTATTTCATTGAAATGTGGACTTATGTATCATCGGTTATGGGTAAACCATTGATATGGGATGGACAAATTTTTGAAGAGGTCATCAAGGGATGGATGAATAATCCTACCTCTCAAGAGATCAAATATGTACCTCTTCCTCTAATGTGGGGAGCTTGGTTGGCTCGTAATAAGAAGATATTTCAAGATGTTTCCATTCCGCCACTGGCTTTTGCTACAAAGAGTTTAGTTATCCTCCATCATTCCCCTCAAGACCAACAACATTAATCCAGACTCATTCATCATGTCGCATAGACCAATCCCATGAAGCCATGGTGTTATTTCGATGGTGTTGCGCAAGGCAAACCCAACTACGATGCTAATAGAGGCCTCCTATATATATCAGATAGTCATTTCTTTAAATTCTCATCGGGTCTTGGTTTGTCATCAAAGAACAAAGCAAAGCTTACAATGGTTATGATGGTCTTAAAACTTGTCAACCTATAAGGATGCACAAAACTTCAAGTATTTGGAGATTCTCTCCTTGTTATTGTTTGGTTATCTCACTATAGGTCCCTAAGAATATTTATCTCATTCCAATATATAAGGAAATTGGCAGGTCACTAATTCACTTCCAGGAGGTCACATTCAAGCACATTTATTGGGAAAGGAATCAACTTGTCGACCAATTATCGACGTAAAGACTGGATCTCGTTGAAGAATCATTAACTGCTTGAGAGATTAACAATGACACCATCAAAAAACTGGACCTCAAACCTCTATTATTTTAAATCATGCCCATTTCATATAAGCATTTATTGAGTGCAACATTTCATTTACGAGAATGTATGTCAATAATACTATGTTTATTTTTATTTTTTGCATATTAATGACAAAAAAAACATATAAAATGACTGTATGACTAAACATAAGCTATAGCATACGTTGCCTTATCTCTCCAAATGATTTTTTTTTTTAAAGTTGGTATACCAAATAAACCATATGACTTTAAGTTAATAATGATTTATGAATTTTTTTCCAAGCAAAAAAAGACAATGAGTTTACACCTTACGCCTTGACATGCAATTATGAATACAAAGTTTTTTAGATGCAATTACGAATACATAAAATGGCAAATTATGAATACAAAGATTTGAAGATGCAATTACGAATACATAAAATGGCAACTGCTAATTGTATGGACAAAGATTCATGACAGAATCCTTTTTATAGCTATGGAAATGCATAATTTCAATATCGATAAAAGTGACGCTTTCACGATGGCCACCTAGTTGCGCCGAGAGGCGCTCTACAGCCCAGTATGGGGGAGATCTTGTAACGTTACATAACGTTATGTAACGTTACAAGATCTCCCCCATACTGGGCTGTAGAGCGCCTCTCGGCGCAACTAGGTGGCCATCGTGAAAGCGTCACTTTTATCGATATTGAAATTATGCATTTCCATACGTAACGTTACATAACGTTATTTTTATTAATAAAAAATAAATTTTTTAATTATAGGCCAAAATAAATGTTGGCCAGAAAAAGAAAAAAAACCAAATATGGGGGAGATGTTGTAATCTTCCTACCTAGCAAAACAATAAAAAAGTAAAAATTTAATTATTGGTAAAAAAATATGGGTGAGGGAAAAAACACAATATGGGGGAGATGTTGTAATGTTTTTACTTAACAAAATAATAAAAAATGTTGGCCTTGCACATGGTTTTAAAACCATAAACCATGTGCATGGTTTTAAAACAATGTGCATAAAACTATGGTTTTAAAACCATGCACATGGTTTATGGTTTTAAAACCATGTGCAAGGCCTTCTAAACAACCCATCGTTTTATTGTATGTGGTTTAGGAGGGCCTTGCACATGGTTTTAACCATGTGCAAGGCCTCCTAAACAACCCATAGTTTTATTGTACATGGTTTAAAAGGGCCTTGCAAATGGTTTTAAGACCATGTGCAAGGCCTCCTAAACAACCCATGGTTGTAGGAGGGCCTTCCATATGGTTTTAAAACCATGTATGGGGAAATGTTGTAATGTAAGTTCATAACAAAATAAAAAATAATAATAAATATTATATGTGGGCCATAAATAATATTAAATATTATATGTGGACCTTAAATAAAAAGATGTGTCTTTTGGTTTGAATCAAATCAATGGATACCTACGAAGAGATTTGATCCCTCTCGGCGCTTGATAGATCCTAGGATTTGGATCTACGCTAGTTAGGTTCAAACGACAAGTGGCGATCTTTTTAACGACGGGAACGAATCTTTTTTAAAATATCACAATCTTAGTCCATTATAAAAAAAGGTCTTTACTTTATAGATTATGGATTCGTCTCCATCACTCATTCTTGAGATTTTTTATTTTTATTTTTAAAGAATGTGAAAAAATGAGTAATAATTTTAATTATTAAAAATTATATAAATTTAATTCAAAATTTATAATTTATATGGTTAAATTTAATTTGAAATGAAAATTTATATGCTTAACGTGGTTGTTAATATTAATGATAAAAAAAAAAAAAAAATTGAGGCATTCCGATTTATTAAAGGTCTTCATCATAATTTGGCTTCATTATTAAGATGATCAAGATAATCAAGCTACTAAATCTATTAAGATGATCAAGCTATCGTTCAACAATCTTGCCATTTTTAGAGGACTTGAAAGAAAAATCACATTTTTAGAAAGAATGGACATTCTATTTACTTCATCATAAAGATGATGTGATTTGGTGGTATTTGAGTATCTCGAGAATATTCACTTGTGACTCCTTGCACCTAGATTGTTGTTTTTCTCCTTGGGAATTAAGGCATAACAAGTGGAATAAAAAACCCTGAGATGCCTCATCGAGGGAATGCAGCGATGCCACATTTCATAAGGAGTCTTTTTTCCAAGAGCATGAGATGGACTTCTTCTTTTCAAGCACATTGTACTTAGAATTGCATCACCCCAAAACATCAACTTCACTTTCATAAATAGCATGGAAATGCCATATTAAATGTTGTGTTCATTCATTTTGCTACACCATTCTACCAAGGGTTGTATTAAACATTGATTTGATGCTTATTCCATGCTAATGAAGATAGATTTCAAATTCATCAGAAGTATATCCCCTCCATTATCAGTATAAAGAGTGCCAATATGAGATTGTGCTTCATTTTCAATCCTTACTTTAAAAAAAAATGAATGTTTCAAATGAGATTTATGTTTCAACAAATAAACCCAACACATCCTAGTGTAATTATCAATAAATGTCATAATATATATATTACCAAAAGAAAATGCAAGAGGCACGTGGACACACAAATTAGAGTGTATCATGCCTAGGTTTCTACAATCTATTGAAGTGGAATCATGAGAATGTTACTTGTTATTTTTACCAAGGATACATGCATCACATTGCTTCAAATTCCTTGGAATGGTAGGAAAACCCAAAACTCCATTTCTATTCTATATACGAAGACTATCAAAATTTATGTGCCCAAATCTAGCATGCCACAAGAGACTAGATGACAATGTACCTTCATAATGATGAGAGCGGTATGAAAAATTATGTGTCAGTGCAGATGTGCCTTTCAGCTGCAACAATCTCTCATTCTCTCGTCTTGTCATGGTGACCATGTTGTCAGAATACCTCCTTATATCAACTTTTTCATCAAATGTGTGAATAGAATGGCCTTGATGTCGAATATGCATAAGAGGCAACAAGTTTCTTTGCAACCTTGGAAGATAGAAAATATCATGCAAAAGAAAACATGGGAACCTAGGAAATTTGAGCTTGATGGCTTCAATTCCCAAAGGTTTGAAATTGGATATATCTGCAAAGTATATTGCACCCTCTACATTGACATTCAATTCCTCAAATAAGCTTATCCATAAATTCATGTGGCAAGTAGCACCAATGTCAAACAATCAAGCACCTCTCTAAGAAGCAAATGAAGTTTTGAAAAAATATTTATTTATGCCAATATTGCGATAAGAAAATAAGCGGATTCAATAACTTTACTCTTTTATTCTCATTGTTCATGGTTTTCATTGTTCTTCTCCCTTAGGATCCTACACGTCTTTGAATCACATCCATCCTTGCCACAACGAACACAGTGAAGATTAGATCTCTCACCTTGATTATGCGTACCCCTCCTTACCTTTGAAATTCTTCTTTCCACGTCCTCTCTTACTACCTTTCCCTCCAAAATAATCATATGATTGATTCTTCCCTCTTTGAGCAAGGCACACAGTTTCTCTAATGGGATGAATTGTTTTCCTCCTGAAATCTTTCTTATGTTCAACAATTTTCTCCACCAAAGAGTCAAAATTGATGACCTTCAATTGGCCACTAGCTTGAAGTGACTCTCAATACTGAGATTATGTGGGTAGAGGACCTTGATGAAGGATGTAGAGCAATGTATACCTTCACACCAATAACATCAATGTCATGTATGATGGATTTAATTTAAGATGATAAAGACATGTGTTCATTATCCTTTGACTCTAGGTTGAAGAGCTTCAATAACAATTGAATTAGCTCCAACTCTAAATGTGAATAATATAAATATTTAAATATCTTCAAAGCACTTGAAGAATATTTGATACATCTGATGTGATGACTCACCTCTCCACTTAAAATTTCTACAATATTTGATATATTAAAATTTCTGGACCATTCTAGATAGTTTTCTTTGCCATTACGCACCACACCAACAATCTAGACAAGAGAATGCATTTTCATAAACAAAATAAATTCAATATATAGTTTATGCATGTGAGCAGACTAGAATAAATCGCTCCAACATTAAATAAGACAACCAATGCATTGCTACCTTATAATGTTATATAGAATCTATGGCGAAGAGAGATAGCAATTCCAATAGGAGAAAGCATTAGACATATAGTTGCAGAGTAGGATAGGTATGGAGTGGGACAAGGATGAACATGGATTTATCTAAAAACGCCAAGGCTTTGATACCATTGGCGGGCCTTGAATAACTCCAAAACTTAAATGAATTTCATTAATGCGAGTCACACATAAATACATTGAGATATGACCTTTGGTTCTATCTTCCAAGAGGTATGATGACTATTCTCATTCACCCACAAGTCTTCATATTACTCCTAAATAATAATAATAATAATTACAATACACCATAATCCCTAAGGATTAGGTATCTAACCAAATGTAGAAGAGCCTTTGTTTGATAAGCACATGTGGTCATGGACTTTACATGGGTAAATTCTACACACAACATATATTTCTTAGTTTATGTCATATCAAGGACATGATATAAATGATGATTGCGATTGTTTGGTAATTAAGATAAATTGATCTCAACCTTGGATACATATACCTTATTGTTTTCCAAGTAAGTTTATTGTATGCATCAACAATGTATAATGATGACACTCATTGTCATGATGATGATGATTAGAATTCACTCAAATCTAAGTTGCTTGAGCTACAATGTTGCTAAATGGTGCCTCTTCAACCTTGATTTTGTCCTTCTTGGTGCATACATGTGGATCCTAGAGGGGGGAATCAACCCCTTCCATATGTCGAGGCCATGACTTTTTATGCTCTCATCTTGACTACTGGTAAATATGCTTCTTGTCCTCAGCCTTTGTGCTTCATCAAGATGCTAACAAATATTCTTAAAGCCCCTCTTTTAACCTCATCAACAAGGCATGTGGCTTTGGATCTGGCCAATCGAGGATTGATAGGTCAATCCACAAGGATATGGTCATCCCCAAGATCAATGGCCTCTTGGATCCAAAAGAACTAACAAGTTATGATCAAAGGTAATCTTACACATTACTTTTATGGATGAGGTTTTTATGCCTTCTTATTTTAATCTAACAAGGATCAAGATGTTATCTTCATAAACGACCCTTATTTCTTTGGAGTTCAACAATTGTATCTTAATAGATGGACACCAAAATCCGATCCATACTTGGATGTTCCATTAGTGGTCCCAACTTGGGTACTATTTTCACATCTTCCCCTTCATTATTGGAATGAAGATTCACTAAGGATTTTTGGGAATACACTCGAGAATTACATAAATAAATCAAAACCCAAGGAAAACATTTTTGCATGTGTGTGAGTTGTGTAGAAGTAGATCCAAAAAATGACTATTGGAGGATATCCTCCTAACCTTAGACAACTAGAAGCATTACCATAAATTAGATTATGAATAACTACCATTTAAATGTAAAACTTGCCATGAATATGGCCATTTTTCAAATAACTATAAAAAAATAGAACCTAGAGCAAGGTGAAGCTAACGAATCTTATCAACGGTAGGTGGTTAAAAAAGAAAATGGGATCTAAGGCGAGTGACATCTATTTGACCCCTTCTTTTAATTTCCAACATCTTTGGGCTTTTATAAGCCTGTCCCTTCTTCTATAATATCTTTTACTATTGCCCCTTCTCAATGGAAATCCTCCGTTTTCCCCATATCTAGTCCAGCATCCATAAGATCCAATCCTTTGATTAATCAATTTGAAGTTTTGTCCCAAGATGAGCCCCTTTCATTTGATGAGGTGGTTGCTAATAATGTCAAAGATCCATCCTCCACCTTTCCTCTGAGGTTACCCCCTTTCTTGATCCTCCTTTAGTTTCCCTTGGAGAGGACTCTAATTGATAAGATGAAATCAACCACGTCTTAGACAAGCCCCCTATCCCCTTCGGAATTCTCACAATAAACTGAGCTCAAATATAGTCAGATGATGAAAAAGAAGATGAATATGAAAGGGGAAGATAAACAAGGAAATCTTTGTGAAAATTGACCAAAGAGAAGTACGAGAAAACGATTAACAAAGAAAAGATTCATGGTCTACAAACCACTCTGGGAAAAACTATGGGAATAAGAACTAGGATCTCAACATAAAGAAGCACAATAAATCAAGCCCCGTGCATGGAAGGGGACATAAAACCTCATCTACTGAATAATGAAGATAGTCTCCTATAATTACAAAGGAATGAGCAGAAAGCTAAAGAAGCAATAATATGAGACTTAATAAAAATGGAAAATCCAACCATTGTTCTCATCTAGGATTTTAGGCTTGAGGCAAATGAATGGATTCAAATCAACATTAGCATACATAAAAGCTGTGAAGGATAAATGGTGTGTTCCATAAGAGCCACTAGGGGTATATGCACATTATGGGATGTAGATGGATAATCTTCATGAAATACATCAATAGATTTGCACAGGCTTGCATCACATTGAATTAGGTAACATAATCAATATTTTCAATATCTACATGCCATTAGCTTATACATAAACTAAAATATGTTGAAGCTCAGTTCTAGATCCAAGAGTAACTAAAGTAAAAAAGTAGTGCATAGTAACATGGGACTTCAACCTATTTCTATCCAACAAAGAAAAAAGAGGAGGAACACTAGTAAGGGGTCCCTTTAGAAGAAAAAATGTAAGATCACTTATCGATTGGAATTTGGTAAATGTCAAACCTATTAGAGGAAAGTAAACCAAGTTAGATAAATAAATCAATCCATGCCTTATAACCACCCATATAGATCAATTTTGTCCACAACGATATGCTTATCCTTAACTATAATGTATCCTCGCATATCATCCCCTCAACAATATTTGACAACTATTTCTGTTCTCTTCCACACCCTTCTGAATTATGGACCAAAGCCACTTTGTTTCTTCTCCCTTGTGGTTACAAGACCCCCAAGTCTTGGAAATCATCTCATCCATATGGCATCACTTTCTTCATGGTTCCCCCCATTTTCACATGGGAGAAAAAAACTTATATTGACCAAGCTTGCTCTCAAAGAATGGGTAGTTAAGGAATATAAACAACTCGATCAAGGAAAATAATAGTTGTTGGCTAAAATGGAAGATCTTTTGTTGCAAATGGAAAATGAAGAGATTACAAAACGACTTCAAACTGAGGAAATAATGCTTTGTCACATCATTCAAAAAGCAATGTGAGATGAAGAAGAAACACTAGCGTCTTGAGTCTAGGAGTACTTGACTTCAAGAGGGGACAAAAATACATCATTCTTCCATCAACAAGCTAAAGTGAGAAATCAATTGAACAATGTTACATAAATCAAGTTAGAAGATGGGACGTTGTTGCGATATTTTCATGCAATTAAGGTAGCAACTCGAAACCATTATGAGATTCTATACACCAAGGAAAAAGAGGCAAATGAGGAGTCGTTCAGAACCATGCTAGAAAATATCTCCCCTTCAATCACTATAGAGGATAATGAGGAGCAAAATAAGGATATTGAGGAATTTGAATTCTCATAGCTATTTAGGGGCTAGCACTTGAAAAATGCCTTGGCCAAATGCATTTCCCATTCAAATTTATAGAAACCACTAGCATGTCTTCAAATCTGATCTAACATGCATGCTTTATTACTCCCATAAAAACAAAATCCTAGTGGGAACGCCAACTCCAATTTTTTGGAGTTAATTCTTAAAGAGGGAAACTCATCTTCTTTTTCTAGATTTTTCCTTATCTCTTTATAACTCCTCTTATGAAATATCGACCAAAATTATTGCAAATTAAATAAAAATGGTGCTACCCAAAATAATCTCTCCCAATCAAGGAGCATTCATGCAAACAAGGCAAATTATTAACAATATAACAATGGTCCAAGAGACTATTCACTCAAGCTATGCAAATAAAGAAAAAGGCATGATTGTAAAATTAGACATGGCTATTGCTTTTGACGGGGCTAGGCATTCCTATATTGTACTTGTTCTATTAGAATTTGGATTTTCAAACGAATTTGTGAACTAGAGTCTAGCTTGCATCAGAAAGTCGTGGATAACCCTCTTGATCATTGGATGCCCATCCATTTTTTTAAGAGCAGTAGAGGACTCACACCAAGGATGCCCTCTATCCCCCTTTCTGCATATCATTATGGTTGATTTGTTGAGCATGGAGTTGGAAAAGGAGAGAACAAAAGGAAACCTTCAAGGAGTAAATATATCCGAGGGTGTCAGAAAAATAAACCACTCCTAGTTTGTTGATGGCACACTCTTGGTAGGAAGAGCTTCCACCATTATCACTAAAATATTTCAATACTTTCTAGGTCATTACCTAAATTCTTCGAGAGGCAAAACCAATAATGGGAAAAAGGAAAATATATGCTTGGAGCATCAAATATCATTTGCTTTACTCCATAGCTATATTGTTAAACTTTCCTTGCATTGAATCTTGGACCTCTTTAAAATATTTGGGAGTACCTCTATCTTTAGGAAACCCAACAATAATGGTATGACAAGGAGTTATAACCAAGATCAAAGGGAAATTCCATCAATAGGGTGCTCAATGGCTCAATCTAGTTGGCAGAGTTGTGCTCATTAAATTAGTGCTTTCGTCTCTCCCACTTTTCTAGTGCTCAACAATGCTAGCTACAGTTGGACTAATGAAGCGAATTGCATGAGATATGCAAATTCCCATGGAAAGGGGGGCAAGAACAATGTCAAATAATCATTTGGTCAATTGGAGCGTGGTAAGAGTACCAAAATATTATGGAGGGATAAGAACCAATGACCCCAGACTCATGAATATAACAATGGGTGTTAAATTATTAAGGTGGGTAAACAATAGAGATCTAGAATAGTGGAAAATATTCACTACCAAAAAATATCTTCTCCTAAACATACATAAATGTATAGAAGCTACGTTGGATAATAAAAAAGGGTCTCATATTTGAAAGTTAATCAAATTTGTAGCACCGCTGATAAAATACAAAGTCACCTAGATTACATGGAAATACAAAATGATTGATATATAGAGAGCCAACATGAATGGAAAACCCCCCATTGATATTGATGAACTCCTTCATCCCCTCAAATACCAGATGCGATTTCAAGGATTC
Organism: Pseudotsuga menziesii; assembly: GCA_001517045.1. Lineage (NCBI taxonomy): Eukaryota > Viridiplantae > Streptophyta > Pinopsida > Pinales > Pinaceae > Pseudotsuga > Pseudotsuga menziesii. The sequence goes on from LPNX010614722.1 coordinate 103,738, forward strand.
AACAATCTGTATGATTTTTCTCTGTAGTATGAAATTAACCCTTGATGGATTGGATGGGAAATTCCGCCCCTTCCTGTCTATCTCATATGAAGAAAGTGATATTAGTAAACCTCAAGGGTTGTGCTCCCTTTGAGTAAGTGAAAAAGTATATACGAGGGTGGGGAAAAGTTAGGTGTATAATGAAGCAAGGATACCTCTATTAAGTGTTATCTCAAACCCCTTTACCCAAATCAAATATCTAGAATCACACATGGCACATGTATGGGCTACCAAAAATCAATATCTTATGTTGGTTGTTGGCCCCTCACAAACTTTTTGCAACAAAAAAATGAATTAAACAAGGGATAAATGGGCCTTTAAGATGGATTCTTGCAAAGCAAGCAATGAAAATCAAAGACATTTATTCATAGAATGAAAATACTCTCGACAGGTATGGTGTTTATATCTGCAAGAGGTCCATAATAGATAGAGCGAGCTAGATAACTTATTGAGAGATATTTTAACATTGGCACAAAAATTACAAAAGTTCTTTTGTAAATAAACTAGTTTTTAGAAGGGCCTGAACTGTCCTGCCTCAATTCATTTGTCGGAAAATATGGTTGGCATGAAATAAATCCACTTGCCACTAAGATCTAGTGTCTCCAAGACATACAACGACCATAGCTCATGGATTACTGGTGGATGCAACAAGAAGTAGGGGATGGAAGGGACATCAAGCTCACATGTTAGACATGGAGGAAAGGGATTGGCTTATAAAAGTCATTACATGCAACTTCTCCTCTAAAAGCAATGATTAATATAAGCAACTTCTCCTCTAAAAGCAATGATTAATATAAGCAAAACAACCATCAGCAATATAAAATGTAGAAGGAAGCGAAAGAGTTCAAAAATTGGTTAGCTAATTGATATAAATTTAAACTCTTTTTCAGTGGAGATTCCAAGAGAAATCTAAGGGCGACACGTGCAAAGGGGATCATTTATGATTTCATAGGAACTCAATAAATCAACTTTGCTTGGGGTTTAGGAACAAGGATAAAGAATCATGCAAAGGCCTATGCTCCTCTTCTAGGTATCAAGATGGAAAAATTACTAAAGATAAAAAGTTTGCTTGTCTTTGGGGATTCCGTGATATTAATTCAATATTTAAATGCCAATGCTCTTCCAAAAAATGTCAATCTTATGCACATCATCGCAAGCATAAGAAGAGAAATGAAAATGCTTGAGGAGATCCAATTCTTTCATATCCCAAGTGTACTAAACATTGAAACATATTGTTTATCCAATATGGCCTTCGAGCTTGAGGAAGGAACTATTATTAAAAATGGGGAATTTCAATTCAATCCAATTCCTTAAGTTTCATTCACTTAATCAATGGTTGCATGGTTAGGATATGTAGTAAGGGAATTAATTCCCACAACCAAGGAAGGGACGCAACATCAAGACCAACAATGATTCTGCACATGACTTGATGCACATATGGGGTATTTGTTCTAGGGGTTTGTGTTTTGTTGTCCCATTGCGTGGAGGCAAGAAATAACATGGCCCTTCAATATTGTGTAATTTTAGTTCATTTCTAGTGTTAGGTTAGAATTGGAGGGGGGCATAAGCTTTGTGCGAATTCATGAATCTATTGGATTTCTAATCCCTGTTAGACAAACCCTCTAAATTAGCTCTCTCCATAGAAAGTAAATTGAACCTTAACTTGTGATCTAGGGCTATGGTTAGGATTGATTAAATCCTTGTGCTTTGATTCAACCACCTTGAGTTTTGATATCCTTGCTATATTTGCAATTTATGCTGGGGGCTATGTGTAGTAAACTCAGGGCGGGGATTGATGGATGAGCCGTTGGATTTCATCGTTGACCATTCCCAATTGTCAAAGGGATATACATGAAATTCATAGATTTATGAGACCAAGAGGATTTGATTAATGGGAACACGACTTTGATTTTCTTAGTCACCACAAAAGATCATGAATTGGAGCAGTAACAAGTCTCCCAAAATGCAATAATTATGGACATTCTAGTTAATACGAAGTGACAAATTCAGAACTTAGAGGAAGAAAGTGCCATGCTCAAGACAATGGTGGCATCTCTCAACAAGGGTTTGTCATCCACAATCGAAAACATGGATACTTCACTTGGCTCCTTCCCCATCGAATTTAAGGAAGAAGACACATTTCACTAGCTTTAGGAAGACATTGAGGTAGACAATTAGTAATCAACCCCTTCCAATCAAGCCCATAGTGATAAGTGAGCAAGTGTGCCTACCCTTAACCAAGTCTTATCCAATGTTATGCAAGTTTTTTTTGTTTTTAGGTATCTTTTGTCGAATTTATACTTGTCAAGTTTTGTAATACAAAATCCCATAAGGGATATTGGGTTGATGACATATAGAAAAATCCTATTGACATTCAATATGCTAATTTTGTACTTTGGTGTTGTTCAACTTTGTTGCAACATTTTTCTAATATAAGTTAATCCATTCTGGTTGAAAAAAAATGATAACACTAATTTCCCATGAATAAGGGTAAACATCCTACAATTTTGAATCTTTCCGATTTGTAATCACTCGAATTTGGTATAAGCTCTTTGTTGAATTTGCAATTTTGGATTGTTGAAATTGTTGTTTTTAACGCAAAAAAAATCATAACACCCCTGAATATCCCTACCACAACTTGATTTTACAATGCCAATGATTGATATTTGCAATTCCATCTATCCAAAATTATTCTTTCTGAATTTTAAATAAAAAAATGTTGGTTTCCCTTCTTGTTATTTTGAGTGGCCGAAAAAGGTTGAATTTGTAGAACGTTTACACTATGAAATTGTTCCATGGTTGAGGCTTTTCCAAATACTTAGTCTAATAAAGCACAAGGTCATTTTTTTATACTTGGCACTATATATGTGTACTTACAATTTTGTTACAGGTTAAATGAAATTTATTACATGACTTGGGATGTAGAATATTTATAGAAAGATGATTTTAGTATGTAGATTTTTATAGTTAGTTATAAATGTAATAGAGTTTTTTGATATGAATTGTGTTAGAGTTTAGAATCTTCTCATAGTTTCAATTAGACACATCAAACAATCTAAATGACATTTTTTTTAAATAGAGAAAAAAAACTTTTGTAATATTTGTCATTAAGGAAATACATAGGTAGAGATAAAATCAAAGTAGATAAAACAACAAATAATAATATTAGTTTCATTTTTATTTTTTAAAACAGAAAGGGATAAAGATTTATATTAAGAACTACTTCCCATCAACTCTGTTGTGAGACTAGGCGCTGGAAAAGGCCAAAAGAAGCTTGGGTAGAAAGAGTGTGTATTTTCTGCACCATTGGTAAAGTGGAGACAGAAAAACATTTCATTTTAGAGTGTGAAGCCTTTAAGGACAGTAGGGACAGGTACACAAATGTCTTCACGGATAAATCTTGGGATGATTTATTTAACGAGGGGACTCTGGAAAAATTGGGGGCGTTCATTATCAAGTTGAATAGGCAAATGATTGAATTGCAGAAAACAAAGTGTGAGGTGGCCTGTCCCATAGGCTATTTTTAGCCTCGCGGAGGTTAAAATATTTTATTCTTCTTCTTCTTAAACAACTAAAAATTAGCTAAAAAATTACATAACAAAACTGTGCAACAACTACAAGAAGGAAAACTAATGTCCTTGTCCAAAATCACCCTCCTTCTAGATTATACAAAATTTCTTTAACTAATGTTATACTCTTGAATAAGTTGATTGATTCCTCCTACATTATATATACTTTCTTAGATAGATGGATAGATTGATTCCTCCTCCATTACATATGCTTTCATGGACTGATTGTTCTGAATGTAGCTCCCGGTTTGAACCATCTATTCACATCAACCCTTACAATATGAATTTCATAATAACTAAAAGATGCTTAGCTACTCCAATGAAGTATCTTTTCTCAATGTCACTAAAAAATTATCATCAAGTGAGAGAAGATTAAATAATTTGTATATAACCCATCTATAAAGACGTAGAAAGGTGTCTCGTTCCTTCATCATGCAGGAGTGGAAAAATGGAATTCACCCAAAGTCCTAGCCAACTCATCTTTCTATCCTTTTCTCCATTATAGTTTGACACATGGTTCCTTTTTTCCATCATTGTAACAACACACATGGCATGGTTGCCTTGCCTTTTGTTACTAAAAACTAACCTACAACGAGAATAGCATAGCAGCCTTATCGTTTTCTCTTGATTCTCCTCGCCACTTAACCACTCATTGTAGTTAACTGGTTTCCAGTTGGCGAACAAGTTAAAAGTACATTTTGTCGTTGATGAAGTAAAAAACAAGGGAAAAGAAGGCCCCAAATGTACTGCATAAATATCTTTAAACTAGTTGTTCACAATTATTCTATATTTATAATTTTGAAGTTAAAATAATAGCTGTGGTTGTTGTGGTGACCAATTCACTTTGAATTCAATTCAAATGGAGAGGATAAAGATAATGAGGGGCAGGGGCAGGCTACGCCTTTTTAGCTATCAAGTGGCGGAATCTGGAAGCCAAGACGTGGGGGGATTGGGATGCGATAACAACAATACTCATTGACGTTTTATCTTCTCTTCTAACACTTCACAGTTTCAGGCGAGCTATGCAATGCCGTTAAGCAATCCCCAATGCAATGGGCTGGCTGTCGTCAGATGTTCATCTTTCCTTTTTTTTAGGGCTTCCTGTAGCGAGTGGGCGAGTCGAAGCGTGGCGTCAATTTGCGAGACAGATGGGATGGGATGGGCCGTGCAGCATGTGCTGTCCGATGCGATGATCTTGTTCTTCATCTTGTTTCAGGTTTAGGACGGGCTTCCTTTCTTTGTATTTCTATATTTGATGATACATACGTTTCCTTTCATGGAAGAGGAAGAAACAGAGGCTACATCAACGGAAGAAACCAAACAGAAACCCATAGCAGACATCAATTTGGAATGCAATTCTTCATATTTATGATCATTCTCGATTTTTCCCAACCCATGCCTCATGCAGGGTAGGGTGGGTATTTTGAGTTTAGTTTGAATTTGGCTAGTGTTTATCTCTCTCTGCTTGTTAAAGAGATAGGAAGAGAGCGGGCAATTAGAGAAAGATGGACATGTGGATCATCCTGGCTGCCGCTGGCTCTGGTTATCTGGCCAAATATCTGCATAATGATAATAATAATGTACAGGAAAACAAAGAGGCCATTACAACAGATGAGGCGAGTACAGCTGATAATAAGTCCAGGGGCTCTGGCCGCAACTTCAAGACCTTGGACGCCGGCGAGTCGGCTGATTGCAGCCGGCAAACTCAAACTGGTAGAGCAATACTTGATAAAGCGAGTCTTGATAACCTAATGGAAGAAGGAGAAAGCTCTGCACAAATGGGATCATTCAAGGAATGTTTGGTTGTTGAATCAGGAATTAGCTCTAGCTCAGACACAAACGGAAATAGTTCACATAGCCTGCAAAAACCCAATGTCAATCTCATTGTCAGCCAGGCTGAGAAAATTGATGTCGATGCCAATGCAGGTGGAATTGGGACTGGGACTTGTTCGCCATTTGTACCTGAAACAATAGACTGTTGCGATTCTTTGGAAAACAATGGGAAATTAAGGGAACCCGATGTGAGAAATGGCTATGCAAAGTTGGAGGATGGAGATCAGTTTGGGTTTCCAGAATGTGGAGGAAAGAAGACTCAGCAAAAAAATTATGCAAGGGAAAATGGGTTAAATAGTGCTGATATAATTGGACATCATTATGATTATGATTCTATGCAGGTTGATTCTGGCTTTGGGCACATGCTGCAACCTGATAATATTCAGAGACAAAAATTTAAGGTTTCAAGATTTGGCAGGGAAAGAAAACCTCTCGGGACATCTCTACGGATATCTAGTAAGCCCAAGCCTATGTCTTCTCTGGAAAGCTGTCTTGTTGCCCAGCTTACTGGAGAAAATGTAAAGTATCAGTTTGATGAATCAGGCGTTTCTAGTTCCTTCCTCTTTTCTTCTGTTGCAAATCAAAGGCCTCTCATTGTTACTGATGGAAGTAGGATAATTAACAGGGGAGAGGTACGTCCATTGCTTGGACTTCAATTTCCCATTGTGGATCATGGACTGCATTGTGAGAATGGGAACATATTCGATGAGGACGAGCCTGCCTATGGCCTTCCATCTCTTCCATTGGTCAGAGGCTTAAAGAAATTTCAAGGGAGAAGAACAGGGCAACTGGCAAAATTACAGATTATCAACCAAGACAGCATGAGCAGTCAAAATTCAAGGAATGATGACGATGTTGTCACAGCGGCAGACTCTGCTACGCAGAAAAGAAGAAAAACGTATGAATATGGTCCATTTACTTCATCTCAAGTTGCATCTAACAAACCAGGTAAGCGTAGGCTTATTTTCCCTCCGTTACAGCAGTTGCTGTTAATTGAACTTAATTCCCTTTAATGTTTAGTATCACGTTTAATTTGTATGATACCCGTTCAAAGTCTAAAATCCATTATAAAAACCATACTTTCTAGTCAAATGAAATGATTTCATGAGCCTATCTCGATGACAGCGACAACAGATAAACAAGGCAAGAGTAGGCAAATATCCAGTTTCTAACTGAAATAACCAGAGAGGGTTTAAAAACTCAAATAGCGACGTGCAATTACATACAACTAAAACAGTGCATTGGTAAGGGAACAACTATTTTTGAATCTAGGAAAACAGACAGAATAAACTCTGAAAGTTCTTCTGACAGAACTTTATTGATAAAATAAAACTTCTAAATAGTACAGAAGAAAGAGAACTTTCCTGAAAAGGTGAACCTGCGAACCTCAGGCCTAGAGTTTCCAAATTGTAGTTATATGCCACAATGGATTGGAAAGGGTTTTAATGCACCAAATGTAGGGACATACAATGATCTGTAACTCAAGCGATGGATTTGTATAATATATTTATAACATTCTCCAATGTCAAGTTACAGTTTTGTAACAATTATTTTTGAAACTAGGAAAGCAAATGCAATGAACTCTAAAAATTGAACACTAGATCACACGTTTACGAAATCTTATAAAATAAACTCTTCAATAATAAATAAGGCAAAGAGAATTTTCCTGACAAGGTGAGGATGCCATCCCAGGCCTAGAGTCTCCAAACTGCAGTATAGGCACTGTACTTGGCCAAGAGTCAGTCATCCACAATGCTTACAACAAAACTTTACAAAACATAGCCTCTCTTGAGGCTTATGGGCTTACGTATAGTTTCATTTCCCTCTTTACTTTTTTATTTCTTCATGTGGGATAAGTGCTTTACATTGTCTCGAGTTGCGCTTACAAACATTCTTCAGTACGATGTAAGATTATCTCTTTTTTCCTCTTCATTCTATGAGTTTTCATTGCCTCAATCCAAACAAAGGTTCTTGGAGAAGTTTTCCTTTATTAATACAGATTTGCAGGTGCAATCCATCCTTGGCTTTGCAAGTGCCTCCAATACTCGTTTTTTTTGGTTCTTATTTTCTCTCATTTGAGCTTCACTCCTATCATATGATTTGCTGCTATTTTCAGTTACTTTGGCAGTTTTAGTAATAGTGCCACTTTTGGATGCATACACACTACAAGTTGGTATCAGTGTCAGGTTGCTCCTCAGGCTGTAGGTGAAAAATAACACTCAGATTTAGATGGAAATGACTCACTACAGAGATGTCAGATCAACACCATTTGAAAGAAAAATCTGATAGCTTTCTGGAAATAAGACATAATAGAAATTTGGAGCAGTATCAAGAGAGTTATGAGCTGTTGAAGTTGAGAGAAATAATACTCTATCTTGCGGTGAGCATACCTCCAAACTTAGATCTCTTTATCAAGTGATTCAAAAGGGTTTGATAGAGCACCAAGAGAAGAATTATTAACTAAATGTTCAGCTCATTTGGTCCAACTGTCGAGAAGATATTAGAAACTGAAGTCAGGGTCCTGAAAAGCCCTAGTTGTTGAAAATTCTCTTATAACTTTTAGCTTAAACTCCTAGTTTATATATATATATATATATATATATATATTTTTTTTTTCAGGTAATTATCTCGGGGCAAATTCTTGGGCAATTCCCCTCATTTCAAGGATGGTGCCCAGGGTAAACCCTAGATTCTTCAGGGCACAATGCCAAGTCAACAGAATGGCTCAAAGCCATTACACTGTACAGCAATAGACTCATTATGAGTTTAACATGTCACTTACAGTTATAGAACCTTGGTGGGGAGGATGACACTCCATCCCACAACCACTAGGGCTAGACCCAAGTGACACTATATATATATATATATATATATTATACATCATGGTATATCTAAATTAGCAGTTTAAATAAGAAATATAGGAAATTACTCAGAAACTCTTTTTGATTAAAATTAGATATTGTCACATTTGAAATATAAAAGAAATACAAAAGAGAAAACGGTGCCTGGCCAGACCTAGAAGAACAATGCATTGCTTGGTAGTAGGTATGGGGAGAATGTAAAATTGTTGAGAATAGTCATTAAGTGGAAAACATCCAAGAGACGCATCCCTCCTTATCTCAAGCATCATGGTGCATGAATGCTCTTGATATGTTGGGAAAAATGTTTCAAATATAGGTGGGAAATAAATTTTTCTAACTAGACGAAGATGGCTACTCTGATCCTTTCTTTGGTAAATCTCCTCTTTCCATTGATGCATCGGACATCCACTACACTAGTTGTTGCTAAGATGCAAGAATTGTGTTTTTCACCTCAAGTATTATTTTTTATAATAAGTGAATAAATTGGAGTACATTGATTTCTATGGGTTTAGAGCATATTGTGTAAGTGTGATGACAAATAACTCCTCATGGATGCTTTGCACATTCCATCTATTCAAGAATTATTCCAAAAGTTGCAAATGCTTCCTGGAAGGAAGCTTACAAATTAGATTAATGAAGGGAAACTTCTCCAAGAAACTTTGTTGATTGTACTTGTGAAATGATACGACTTACAAATGACAGGAGAGAAGCCCATATTTATACCAAAAGGAGATGGGAACCTTAACTTGGATCTTAAGTTACCAATAAAGGTGATAATAATTATAATGCCTTACTTACATAAAAATGGCCTTTTACAAATATTGAAATATGATGCTATAATACCTAAAACTAGAACATTATTACAAAATTACGAACCTACATGCAAAATAGTTCATGTACATATAGTTTAATGCGTAATATAAATGTTGTGGTTAGGTGCATAGCATGCCCTCCCCCCTTAAAAGAAGCTTTGTCTTTAAAGCTTCAGGCTCAAGAATAGCTCTTCCATATGCCTTCTTTCTTCATTTTCATATTCAAATCACTTGTTTATTAACTTTATCTGGCTTGATCTTTCAACGTGCCCTAACTTGATACCAAGCTATGATTAATTCACATGGACTTGAATAAGAATCTGGTTCAAACCCCTCCATCTTTAGCTTTGCACAGGTTCAAACTTCTTTTTGTCTTATATGAAGTCTAATGATTTGCTTTTGTACTTTATTTATGTGCGCTTTTGTGAGATTTGGTCAATAGCATTGTGGTAGAAGTGAGACCAAGGTTTTGTATCTAGTTTTAAATTAAAGGGGAGGAATTTTTTGGAAGGATTATTAGGAATTATCTTTGAATTTAAGAAAGAAAGAAAAGGGGCAAAACCATAATCTATTTGGCATCTCTCAAGTAGGTATGAAAATTTATTTGAAGGGGGGACATTGGTTAGTCCCTAGGGAATTATTAACAAGTGTTTCTTTCGGGCCATGGCACTTCATGTTGTTAAAGTTAGTGCAGCTGCAAGACCCATTCTCAGAGAGGATGGTACCCTAGTCAGTTAACTAGGGCAGAGTAAGACCCTAAAAGGTACCCTAGGGTCTCCAATAATCTCCTGGGGTTTTTGGTCTGGGACCAAGCAGGTTGATGCCATGGAAAAGCCCCTAACATGTGGCTAGGGCCCCTATATGCCTCTAGGGTATTCTGGTATGGGATCGGGGACACGATGTCCAAGTAGAACTTGCAGGTAGAGGCAAAGACATATTCTGGTCTGGGACCAGGGACATGATGTCCAAGTAGGTTCTGAAGGTAGTTGATCAACTTTCAGTCTGGGACTGAAGCTCAACTTAGTATTGAGGACCATTCTTCGGGAGAATGGAGGACCTGGTCAGGGTCCAGGAGTTGATCAACATGATTAAGTCTGGGACTGAAGCTCAACTTAGTGGTGAGAGCCATTCTCTGGGAGAATGGAGGCACCTGGTCAGTTACCAGGAATCTGATTCAGTCTGGGACTGAAGCTCAGCTTAGTGCTGAGAGCCATTCTCTGGGAGAATGGAGGCACCTGGTCAGTTACCAGGAATTTGATTTAGTCTGGGACTGAAACTCAGCTTCGTACTGAGAGCCATTCTGTGGGAGAATGGAGGCACTTGGTCAGTTACCAGGAATCCGATTCAGTCTGGAACTGAAAATCAGCCTAGAGTTGAGAGCCATTCTTTAAGAATGGAAGATGATGTCCTCTCTCCTAATCGTTATTGCTAGGTTGCTTTTCAAGGGACTGGCCACCCCTTGATGATGTCATTAGCATCTAACCCTTAGGAGCAGTATTGAGGACCAAAGAATCGTACCATTTGGTTTGGATCTTCCCCTTATATAGTGATGATAAAAATATATAAAACAATGTACCTTGAGAGAGAGAAAAGATTACTGGTCTTGTTTGTTCACCTTATATGGTTCACCCTGATCTTGTGGGTGGTTTTATTGTGGCCCCCTTTATCTTACTTGGTCCTAGCACTCTTATTGTGTGTGTCCCCTTGTCATGATGACTCTCACCTTATGGGTTTCTTTGGTACAATATTATTTTGCTTGGACGATTTACTCCATGACTTTATTATAAATGTTTACTTTATTATAAAATTTATAAAACCTTTATGGTTTTATTAATAAAGACCTTTGGTCCATTTTATACTTTATGATTAAACCTTTGGATTTTTATTTTATTTGTTTTATGCTATGACCATTGGACCTTTGATTCTACCCTCAGTTATTTTTATTAAAATCTTTGGACCTTTGATTTTTGATTTGGATCATTTTATTAATGTTTAAACCTTATAATTTAAAGGTTTAATGTAAACATGATATGCATCGGATTGTTTCCTGGTTTGCTCCCGTGTGACTGCTCCACGTGATTCCTCAGCTGCTGCGTGATTGGGTTCTTTCGTGGATGTTTCTCTGCTCCGCGTTTGATTGTATACTTCTTACCTCCCGCGTGACTCTTCACAACCGCTGCTCCACAGCGTGACCGTAGTTCTATCTCTGTCCCGTGTGATGGCTCTGCTCCACAACGTGATCATGGCTTACATCCTGCGTGACTCTTTGCGGCTGCTACTCCATAGCTGACCCGTGGCTTCTCTGTCGACTTATCTCGTGATTTCATCTTCTGCGTGAACCTTCCGTGTTTTTTCCTCTACGACTGCTCTGCATGAGGGATACCTTGTGGCTCTCCTCTGCAGCTCCGCGTGACTGGATTCCCGTAGCTTTGCAGCTCCGTGTGATTGGATTCCTGTAGCTCCGCATGGCTGGTCTTTGTAGCTCCGTGTGACTGGATTCCTGTGGCTCTGCGTGATTGATTATCCCGTAGCTCCGCATGACTGGCTCTCCTTTGCAGCTCCGTGTGACTGGTTATCCCTTGGCTGCTTGCTCCACAGAGTGACCTTGGATATGGTATGTGGTTTGTTCTCCAGTATCATGACCTTGTGGTTTGTGTTTTGTTCTCCTACCGTGACCTTGGATGTGGTATGTGGTTTGTTCTCCCATCGTGACCTTGGATGTGGTCTGTGGTTTGTTCTCCAACATCATGACCTTCGATGTGGTCTGTGGTTTGTTCTCCAACACCTTGACCTTGGATGTGGTCTGTGTTTGTTCTCCCACTGTGACCTTGGATGTGGTCTATGGTTTGTTCTCCCATCGTGACCTTGAATGTGGTTTGTGGTTTGTTCTCTAGCGTCGTGACCTTGAATGTGGTCTGTGGTTTGTTCTCCCAGTGTAACGTTGAGTATGGACTCTGGGTTTCCCAGCATGGCCTTGTGTTTTCTACTTAGCATGGCTGTGCAAGAGTATGACTATGTGTCCTTTGTATGTATGACTGTACTGGGTATGAATGTGCTGGTAGACTAAGAAGTCTGAGTCAGTATCCTTTTGCCTTAACCCTCTTAGGCTCTCTCTCAAGGTACATAAATTGTTTTCCTAGTTGACTTGTCCCTTTGGTGACAAGATCAAATCTGAAATCTGAGTGTAAGGCTGATTCAAATATTGGTTATGATTATTTATTGTTGATATCTATTGTACATTATTTTATTATGTTGTTACCGCACTTGGCATTTGATGATTCTCAAGGACCAATGTTAATGTAGTGACTAATGGAGCGTTAAGTTGAAAGAGACGAAAATTATGTTTTTGTTTTATTTATTATAGTTTAAATTTTATTAAGCAGTACTATTATGAATCCGAGTTTACATGTTCATGCATTTTTACTATTTATGTTAAAACTTCTCTAACCCTGAATTTTCAACATGGTATCAGAGCTTAGGCTGTAGCTAACTCTATCTTGAGGGTAATAGAGTCTACATGATTCTAAAGTAAGGTTTGCCCAATTAACAGTAAGGACTTGAATTATTGGATTTGAACTTTACAGATCTGGGCTGAAGGAGTTCATTAGCCATCAAAGTGATAAAGATGGTAAAAGATCTAATACTTACATATCTGGTTGATTAGATCAATAATAGTTGAACAAATAGATGTGTGTTAGTATTGACAAGTGTTATCATAAAATGGATTTGATAGATTTTGAACAAGATGGGTCATTAAAGAGGTATGTTAATGACAAGTAAGAAAGCCCACTAAATTATGATGCCGTATAGTTGATCATTGTTTTGTGCAAAAGAGTCTTATGACTCATTGATGGATGTGATCAAGGATTGTTGACACAAGGAAGTTAGAATTTATGATCATTTAAATATCCTGGATTATGTTGTATGATGATACATGAAATTATTCAAGAAATGCATGCTTAGGTTTAAAGGACAGTGGCATAGAATGCTTAACCATTGCTTATGATGCATCATTCAATGTGAAGCCTAGAGCTTAGACTTATGTCTAGGATTATGATCTAACTTTGTGCGAATGCATGTATACTATTAAAGGTGATAATGCTGATACCTCTACAGGTACATATTCAATGTGATGCACAATGTGATTTCTGCATAAGGGCAGATATAGGGAGGACTTCTTATCCCAATTCATGTTGACTCTTATTATTGTCATAACATGTGGATTTGCTCTTGATAGCTTTAAGATAGCTGCCATGTACATATATGAATGATAAAATCATGTTAGTATGTGAAATTGATGACATTCAATCTTAACTTATAAAGGAGGATGATGTGACAAGCAATGAATGCTTACAGATCTTGTTGATGCTTAAAATTATTTGCATAGCTCAAGAGGGAGCTGAGTTTTCATGTACAGGGAGCAAGAGGCTCCACAAATTGCAGGATCAATTATGTTGGATGATCATCCCCCAAAGAAACTACCAGGCATTTGTTATTGATAGAATGGAACAACTAGTAAGTTTAGAGATCAAGAGGGAGCCAAAAGAGCTCCTCAATCCCCAACAGAACGGGATTGCAAAGAAAAGTTGTGATCTCCCTTGAAGAAAGTTTTCAGAGAACCCTCTCCAGTTATATAGACATGGAAGTAAGCCCAACCCATGAGTCATCTTTGTTAGATGAGCAGAGGGAGGAGGTCAGGGAGTCTTCAGTTGATCTCTTTGAGTAACCTTTTGAGAGGTTCAAGATTACTCTGGTTTGATATTTCAGATGAGCTGCGTCACTGTTTTTTAGAAACCTCCATTTATGAGGCGGCAACCAGACATCAGGTTTGGAAGATGTTAAATGACGTGCAGAAAGTGGTTCTCAGCAGGAAGTCAGTTACAACTTCCAAGTGGATCTATAAAATATCAAGCTCTCAGGAAACCCTATGCTCTATGACAGGTAGGTACACATCAAGAGGAAGGTAACCATGTCTAGGACATGATGCAGTCTGCTCTGTTAAGTAGACACGTTTACTGATGTGTTGACTAAGCCTTTGTAGAAGTCTAAGCACTTTCAAGACAAGCTTGGTATTGCTGAGAATGCCTCTCTTGCTGAGAGGGAGTGTTAAAGTTAGTACAACTGCTAGACCCATTCTCAGAGAGGATGGTACCCTAGTCAGTTAACTAGGGCAGAGTAAGACCCTAGAAGGTACCCTAGGGCCCCCAGTAGTCTCCTGGGGTTTTTGGTCCAGGACCAAGCAGGTTGGTGCTATGGCAAAGCCCCTAGCATGTGGCTAGGGCCCCTATATGCCTCTAGGGTATTCTGTTCTGGGGCCAGGGACACGATGTCCAAGTAGAACTTGCAGGTAGAGGCAGAGACATATTCTGGTTTGGGACCAGGGACACGATGTCCAAGTAGGTCCTGCAGGTAGTTGATCAACTTTCAGTGTGGGACTAAAGCTTAGCTTAGTACCGAGGACCATTCTTCGGGAGAATGGAGGAGCTGGTTAGGGTACAGGAGTTGATCAACATGATTTAGGCTGTGACTCAAGCTTAGCTTGGTGCTGAGAGCCATTCTCTGGGAGAATGGAGGCACCTGGTCAGTTACTAGGAATATGATTTAGTGTGGGACTAAAGCTCAACTTAGTGCTGAGAGTCATTCTTTGGGAGAATGGAGGCACCTAGTCAGTTACCAGGAATTTGATCTAGTTTGGGACTGAAATTCAACTTCGCACTGAGAGCCATTCTTTGGGAGAATGGAGGCACCTGGTCAGTTACCAGGAATTTGATTCAGTCTGGGACTAAAACTCAGCCTAGAGTTGAGAGCCATTCTTTAAGAATGGAAGATGATGTCCTCTCTCCTAATCGTTACTACTAGGTTTCTTCTCAAGGGACTGGACACCCCTTGATGATGTCACTAGCATCTAACCCTTAGGAGCAGTATTGAGGACCAAAGAATCGTACCATCCAATTTGGATCTTCCCCTTATACAGTGATGATAAAATTATATAAAACAATGTACCTTGAGAGAGAGAAAAGATTACTGGTCTTGTTTGTTCACCTTATATGGTTCACCCTAATCTTGTGGGTTTGTGGGTTGTTTTATTGTGGCCCCCTTTGTTGACTCATGGTCCTTTATTTTACTTGGTCCTAGCACTCTTATTGTGTGTGTACCCTCGTCATGATGACTCTCATCTTATGGGTTTCTTTGGTACACTATTCTTTTGGTTGGACCATTTACTCTATGACTTTATTATAAATGTTTACTTTATGGTTTTATTAATAAAACCTTTGGTCCATTTTATACATTATGATTAAACCTTTGGATTTTTTTTATTTGTTTTATGCTATGGCCATTGGACCTTTGATTCTACCCTAAGTTATTTTTATTAAAATCTTTGGACCTTTGATTTTTGACTTGGACCATTTTATGAATGTAAGTTTTAAACCTTATAAATTAAAGGTTTAATGTAAACTTGATATGCATCAGATTGTTTCCTTGTCTCCTCTTGTTTGATTGCTCTGCATGATTCCTTAACTGCCCGCGTGATTGGGTTCTTCCGTGGACGTTTCTCTGCTTTGTGTTTGACTGTATACTTCTTACCTCCCGCGTGACTCTTCACGACCACTGCTCCACAACGTGACCGTGGTTCTATCTCTGTCCTGCATGATGGCTCTACTCCACAGCGTGATCGTGGCTTACCTCATGCGTGAATCTTCGCGACTGCTGCTCCACAGCTGACCCGTGGCTTCTCTGCCGACTTATCTCGTGACTTGATCTTCTGCGTGAACCTTCCGTGTTTTTTCCTCAGCGACTGCTCTGCATGAGGGCTACCTTGTGGCTCTCCTCTGCAGCTCTGCGTGACTGGATTCCCGTAGCTCCGCGTGACTGGTATCTGCAGCTCTGTGTGACTGGATTCTTGTAGCTCCGCAGCTACGCGTGACTGGTTATCCCTTGGCTGCTTGCTCCGCAGTGTGACCTTGGATATGGTTTGTGGTTTGTTGTCCAGCATCATGACCTTGGATGTGGTCTGTGGTTTGTTCTCCCATTGTGGCCTTGGATGTGGTCTGTGCTTTGTTCTTCGACTGTGACCTTGGATGTGGTCTGTGGTTTGTTCTCGAGCGTCATGACCTTGGATGTGGTCTGTGTTTTGTTCACCCACTGTGACCTTGGATGTGGTTTGTGGTTTGTTCTCCCACTGTGACCTTGAATGTGGTCTGTGGTTTGTTCTCCAGCACTATGAACTTGGATGTGGTCTGTAGTTTGTTCTCCCACCATGACCTTGAATGTGGTCTGTGGTTTGTTCTCCCAATGTAACCTTGAGTATGGACTCTTGGTTTCCCAGCATGGCCATGTGTTTTCTACTTAGCATGACCGTGGAAGCTTGACTGTGCAAGAGTATGATTGTGTGTCCTTTGTCTGTATGACTGTATTGAGTATGAATGTGCTGGTTGACTAAGAAGTCTGAGTCAGTATGCTTTTTCCTTAACCCTCTTAGGCTCTCTCTCAAGGTACGTAAATTGTTTGCCTAGTTGACCTGTCCCTTTGGTGATAAGATCAAACCTGAAATCTGAGTGTAAGGCTGATTCAAATATTGGTTATGATTCTTTACTGTTGATATCTACTGTACATTATTTTATCATGTTTTTACTGCACTTGGCGTTTGATGATTCTCAAGGACCAAGGTT
Organism: Pseudotsuga menziesii; assembly: GCA_001517045.1. NCBI lineage: Eukaryota > Viridiplantae > Streptophyta > Pinopsida > Pinales > Pinaceae > Pseudotsuga > Pseudotsuga menziesii. The sequence goes on from LPNX010614722.1 coordinate 120,522, forward strand.
AACCCAGTGACTAGTGGAGTGTTAAGTTGAAAGAGATGAAAATTATGTTTTTGTTTTTTTTGCTATAGTTTAAATTTTATTAAGCAGTACTATTTTGAATCTGAGTTTACATGTTCATGCATTTTTACAATTTATGTTAAAACTCCTCTAACCCTGGATTTTCAACACATGTGTCTCCTTCACACACTATGAGTCTCTTTCACAAGGATCATAAATTGAAGACGGAATACATTCTTCTTCTTTTTGTGGTGGATGACAAGTACAAGACGATCAAGGATTTGCGTATCTCAATCAGGGTCTTATTCAAGAAGTCACAAAGTTAAGAAGTACTAAATGTAAGTTATAGCACATGCCACAAACTTGTACAAAAGGTTACAGAGACAGGTAGGCCTAGCTTGAGGAGAAAGCAACCCATGATCAAGTAACAAGCCTCTCAAAAAGAGAAAGCAACCCATGATCAATTAACAATCCTCTCAAAAAGACAAAACAACCTGAATTCAAAATAAACAATGTCGAAATATATAGCTTTGGAAGCTATTTTTTAAATTATAAATTCTATGTACATAAAAAGTTTTTGATGACAAGTGTTATCTTTATGAACAAGTGTCAAAAGGCCATGCTTAGGGCGGTCCCTAGGAGGCCTGCTTAGGGCGGTCCTTGAGGGCTGCTTAGGGTGGTCCTAGGGGGCAGCTTAGGGCAGCCAAGCCCAAGTATAAAAGGAGGCTGCCTCTCACCATTTGGACACACAATTTTGGAAACGTTTCCTGCTGATGTAAGGCTGAGTTATACCTTGTATTCTTTTGCTGTTATGTGACTAGTACTCCTACTGTTCTACTGCTTTAACAGAGGTGCTGTAATAAAAGTGCTGAAACAGAGGTGCTGTAATAGAGGTGCTGTAACAGAAGTGTTGTAACAGAGGTGTTGAAACAGAGGTACTGTAACAACATTGCTGAAACATAGGTGATAAGGATGTTACAGTAATTATCATAAGTGTGCTACAGTAAGAGGTTACGACAGTCAATTTTGAGGTCATTATCAGAGTGTTGCTGTAAGTATGATATCAGCTGTTAATTAAGTTTGTAAGTGCTGAAACAGAGGTATTGTTTCAACACCCTAAGTTCAAGGTTGTTAGTTAAGAAGTCTTGTACTGGTATTGTACTTTGTTGAAGAATATCAAGAGAAGTTTTGGCTGGGTTTTCCACCCCAAGGGGGTTTCCTAGGGTAATTTGGTTTTGTCTCTGTGATTGTCTTACCTTCGGTGATCCTTATTTAGGTAGAGATGTATGCTTATATCTGATATATGCTGCAAAACTTTAAAAAATTCTTACATACATTTAGTTTTTCAACATGGTATCAGAGCTTCCCTGAAGGAAGCCTTTTCTGCAGAGAATTATTAGACTTGTGAAGGAGGGTACAATATTTCAGTTTTGAAGGAAGTCAGAATCAAGATAAGATGTCAAATCACTAAGTTGGATAAGAAGCTTGAGGGACCTGATAATTTTAGAGCATGGAAGTACTTGATATTTCTTGTGTTGGAAGAAAATGATTTATCAAATTATATTCAAGAAGAGGTTGCAGAACCTGAGGATGAAGAAGCTAAGTCAAGTATAAGAAGAATCTGGTAAGAGCAAAAATAATAATTGCAGATTTTGTAAAAGATCACCTTATTCCTCACATATCATCCATGAAGACTCTCAAGAAGATGTTCGATGCCCTATCTCGTTTATATGAAGGAAGAAATATTAACAGGAAGATGAATTTTAGGACTCAACTTAAAAATGCAGAAGTCTGAATCTATTCATGCCTTCTTTATAAGAATTTCTCAGATTAATGAACAAATTGTAGCCATCGGTGACTCAGTTGAAGAAGCTGAGATAGTAATGACAACTCTCAATGGACTTGGTGAAACTGACTTTCGTTTACCAACCATTCACGACTTGTGTTAAGGGGCACGACCTCAATTTTTACCACAACAATTAATTCGTTTGCTGACAGATAAGATGTATTCCAACTGCGTTGAAGATTGTCTCTATTGATAAGACGGCTAATTTTGATGTATTATGTAGTTGATCCGTATTTCGAGGAGTAGGTGATTTCAAAAGAAACTGTACCCCGATGTCAATACTCTGTCAGCGATACACAGAACGTTAGCGAGTTGACTACAACAGTTGTGTGGTTTCTTCACGTTTGACTATTGTATTTCATTTCTCTACTTCTAAGCTTGATAATGGAATGTCCAGGTGATTTAAGTGACTGAATCCTCTTCAGATCTATCTGTGTGTTGGTTCCTACTTTTCAACACCTTTGTATCATTGCTTGTGGACGGATGGGCTGGCACGAAGGGCATGGGAAGTGCAATGTCAGGCGTAAGAGCAGCGATAGAGTAGGTCGCATGAGCAGATATGGAATGAGGAGCAGTGTGTGGGTGCGCAAGGAGAGGGCGCACAGGATTGAAGGGAGTGACAGGTGGTGAGGAGTGTGGTGCACAGAGTGAAGGGTGAAGTGCAGGCGGTTCGCGGGAGTATATCGGGTGTGGAGCGAAAAGGGAACGCAGCGTTTGCAGGTGGTGAGGGATGTGTAGAGCGCGTGATTGGTGGTTCGCGACTAGAAAGGAAGCAATGCAGCAGGGGATGGGGCGCAGGCAGGTGGGGAGTGGAGATGTGGTTGTGTGTAGAAGGGTAAAGGAGATGGGTGCGGAGCGTGGGAAGAGATAGAGGGTGGGAGGAAGGAAGGAGCCGACAACATGGAGCAGACGCAAATGCGGTGACGGGTGACAGATGACAGGATACGGTGAAGCGGCTATGTGTGGCAGACGGCGGGAGAGTGTGGATATGAGAGTTTTAGGGGGAAATGCAACAACGCAGAGTGTGGAGGGTTGAGGGAGTATGGTGCAGCGTAGAGAATGAAAGGAAAGAAAGCACATGAAAAAGGATGAGAGGACGTGGGAGAAGAGTGTTGTGGCCAAGGGCCTTTTGTCGGTAAAAAACCAGAATCTTCAGAAACTTCGAAGTCATGGTTACCAGCTTGGATCAGAGTTGGTTTTGATACCAATGAAACGACAAAATCGTTTCAAAAATGATAAAATCGTTCTTACACAAATACCCAGTGCAAATAACACAGATAATCCATGAAAGGAAAATTAATATATTATATGATTGATAAGATAAGTGATGATATTACAATGAGAATGATGTTTGTATAAATACCCATACTTGGTGCCCTTTCGTAAAGAGGCATAACCTTTCATCAAGGTGCCTCTTCATTAAGTATTAGTTTATTTAATTATTAATGTTTATTAATGTTTAATTATTATATATGTTTTGTTCATTACACTATGATTCAGATTTTTCTGGCCGGTTGGGTTGGACATAAAAAATAGGGGTAAGTTATTTATTCTTTGATACATTAATTTTATTTGTATTGCACTGATGATCTACAGCCCAGAGTGGGAGAAATGTGTCACATGTGTCATTCCACAAGAGGGCAATGCCTTGTGAGTAATACTCCATGGTTTTGTTCCACAAGGTTCAACATTTATTTCCCTGTTGGGGTCTTTGGTCCATGTACCTCCTTTTTCAGCGGCTGAAGAATTAAGTATGGTTTCTTGCAATTATGCAATGATCTGATGTTCTGGTTTAATGTCTCCTTCCTCTTTCAAGCATTTTCCACATTATATCACTGTCCTTATTGTGGGAGTAACATTTGTTGCATTGAACATTTTATTTAATGAAATTAATTTAAAGCTTGACCTTATCAAAAACTCTTTTTGTACAGTTCCATCTGTAGAGTCTCTTCATTCCATAAGAGGGCTGTACCTTCTGATAAATCTACTGCCTTAGGATTCCCATCCTTAAAATTCTTCTATTGTCTGTGTTTCACCTTGTCTATATCTTTCAAACTTTATTTAGATTCCTGTAAGAAACTAAACCGGGCCTAAAATTCCTTATCTGTCTTCTAAACTACTTTCAACTCATGATAAAATCTTAGACTTCTAAAAGGATATTAATAAAGATTTGCATAACTTGGATCAGATTGGACCTTTCAGGTCAAGCTGAGTTTCAATTCCAAGCTCTAGGTTTCTCTGAGCCTTCTGTATGCTCTTCAATTTGAAGGTTCATTGCTTCTTTTTCATGACAGTGGTGCATTCTTGGTCTTCTCTCCTCTTAGTCATGTGACATGTCCATACCAACATTTTGTGGAGTCATATCTTCTTCAATGTTCATTCGTTAATCAATTGAAACTCCATGTTCTTGCTTTCTTTATCAAAGTTTCAGGTGTTTTAAATCTTTTATAAATTTCTGGCTGGGTGTTAGGTGGAGGCACTTCAGGCCTACTGCTAAGTCTTGCCTTCTCTTTTCCAATATCCTCCAAGAATTTGGAGGTCTCTCCTTAAATATTTTCTAGAGTAGATCTTATTTGGAAAGCTTGGGTTTCCTGTATTTCAGAAAGCTTTTGCAAAGCTGAAGTTCTCTTTCCTGTAAATTTCATGGGGAGGTTTTGCTCCTTAACATACTTCTTCTTCTTGGTGGAAGCAGGGTAGTCCCTTACAAGGTGGCCATAGCTATGCCGCCTGTGATAGTATTTGGAAAGCACGTATGAAGAAGTCTCTGTTGCATTGGGGAACTCCCAAAGCTGCCTTTTATTTTGTCTCCTGGTTATATACCACATGGTCCTTTTATGATGTGAAAGTCTGTCCAGGCATTATTGAGTTTTTCAGCACGAGCTTAATCATGAAGATTGGTAACAGAGTCCTGAACTACTTCAGGTTTCAGAGGCAATTCAGGAAGCTCTTCCTACTTGTCTACAAACTTTGAAGGTTAGTTTAACTCTCCCCAAGGGAGCATTTTCCTTTTCCCGACTTCAAAGCAAGGCTTTCATAAAAGAATGTGGGCCCCACCTTGCAAAGCAAAGCATGGGCAAGTATTCTGGCAAGAGTGAGATGTAGTCTGGACATTCATGATTACAAGTCATCCTCCCCCAACCCCTGAGAAAAAGAGAAGCTAGATTCCCATCTTTATAGAATTTGAAAACCAGGATCAGTTGCACACCTCTCTTCCCTAGTTGTGTCACTTATGTGCGTGTGTGTGTCTATTTGGAAATCTCAAAATTAAATGAAATGTGGTCACAAAAATTAAATTATTTCACAGGGAGATGAGATTTGGCCCCCATTTTGTGCTACCTAATGCATTTAGTATTTATAGTAGTGGTGGATCATTGGATTCTTAGCTGTATTTTGTTGCTTTGCTTTGAGATTAGGCTTGTAGTTACATGTAACCTTGGTAAGTGTTTTATTCGATGCTAAATTGTGGCAAAATACTTTTGTTTTGTTTGGTTTTACTTGGTTCTGCCCTCACTAATATCATCATACTATTGACCTGTATTTTGTTGCTTTGCTTAGAGTTTAGACTTGTAGTTATATGCAACCTTGATAATATGCTAGTGTGTGGCAAAATACCTTTATGTTTTTTGGTTGAGGAGTTCTTACTTGGTTCAGTGCTCACTAATATCATCATGCTTTTAGATCTTTCAATTTGATAGCTTATTTGAAACTTATCCTTTTGCAGATACATATGCTGGAAGTCTTCTGTTCAGTTTTGGAATTGGTGTTGGCATCATGTTTGCAATCATTTCAAGCAGGAAGGAAATAGAGAGGCTAAAGTATTTATTGAGGCAAACAGAAGAATTGGTTGAGGACCTTGAGGAAGAAATAAAGATGCACGATTCACTGACTGTGAAGGACCTCACTGGTGAAGCTCATGATTGTGTGGAAACCTGGCGGGATCCTTTTGCTGAAGGACATGGAACAAGGCATACCTCCTTTTCTGATAAATTGCCAGAGGCAGGCTATGAGATTGGGGAGAGGACTTCAATTGAAGAGCCTGAGAAAAGAATGGAGAATATGACTAGGGTTGAAGCAGAGCTTGAGGCTGAGCTGGAGCGATTGGAACTGAATTTGAAACATCAGAGAAAATTTTCTGGTCTCAGTGAGGTGAGCTGCTGTTATTGTTTAGTACTAAATCTGTAAATGTAACTTTTTGTATTTATTCATTTCTGATAAAGAATACAACTAGGATAGTTCACAAGTCTTTTTTTCTTTAGACACACTTCCCAATTACGAGATGACTGCAGTCAAACACAGGCTTATGTCCAAAGCCATGTTGGAGGCTTCCTTGGACTCGTACAACCATACCATCCAACACCTCACCCATGCCCTTGCCCCTAGTATTTGCCCCATAAACCCCTGTTATGACGGACAATGCAAACTCCTTCATAGACATTTCTAGTTTACTCTTTTTTAGGACCCCCCCTCCATACCTCAGGTCACAGGTGTAGTATCCCAAACTGATATTTTTCCTTTATACTGATAGGTTATGGTGGTTGTTTGTATGTTTGTAAACTAAGGTAACCACAGACCTCAGGTTCTCATAGCAGACGGATTCAAGATTTCAAAACAACGTCAACATTGACAGTTTGTTTACCATCGGGCCAACCATTATGACCATAGATACAAGAGGCAGCCGTTTCATTAAATGAATGAAGTAAAGAATCAATTTACCCCAATATGTGAAAGTACTTAATAAATCCAGTAAATACTAAAAGGTAACAAACTAAGGTTCCCTGAGTGATGGAGGTGTCCGATTAATGTAAGGTGTATTAAATTAAGTTGTAAAGATTAAGTGTCCATTTATAACTTAAGAAGGTTCCAAAGGCTAGAAATACTATTCATCAAGGATGTATTAGATAATAGAAAGTACTATTCTGAAGTTATGTTAAGGAGGGATATTGAGATTTTTAAATATCAATTAAAATAAATGAAGTATATTATATTGTGGATCCTTAAACTCAGTGAACCCACTCAATATGAAGTTTAGAAATGATGACATAATTTGGAGGTAGAAGTTTAGCAATGATGACATCTTTTGATGAAATTTTAAAAATGGATTACAACATCGAAAAAGGTATTCTGACCAATTTTAACTTAAGTGCTACCTCAAAATTAAAAGGTGCCATTGAAGGAAAATCCATTATTATAGCTATTATATTGGAAGAAAGTGCCATTTACATTAATGTCGAATTGGCTAATCAATTACAATTTCATGAATTAAATAAGACTGAAAAGCTAATTTTTAACTAAAAACAATAGGAAGCAATAAATCTGCAAGTGTCAATTGGTGATTATGTGTCCAAATTCCACTTTGGATTATACTCTATGTGTGAAAACATCAACATCATTTTTAGGTTGGTCATGGATGGAAGCATTGGGAACCTTCACCTTGAATTGGAAAAACGATAATTGACAATTTTTTATAATTAAAAAACATAACATTTTAGGACTTTATAGTGAAGTCAATCACGGAATTTACCTCATTAGAAGATGTAGAAGATGTACCAAATGTGATCCTTTAAAATGACTAGAGTTCATGAAAGAAGCTGCCGGAGCTCCAGGGAAAATATGATAAGGTTTTAGCTAATAAAGATAAAATTTCTCGCCTTAGGAATCAAATAAATCTTGCTTGCACAAATCATGAAATTAAAGAATAAGAAAAAGACATAATAGACCCAGTGGAATCAACAATACATGCAGAAGTCAAAGTACAAAGTGTAGATAGAGAAACCATCATAGACGGAATCGGAGTGGAGAAGCTAAGTGTCACTAATGATGAAGATCTGTCTATTGTCGAAGAAGTCAAACTATTTGTTGACAAGGCAACACTTATAGATCTAGTTACAGTTAAAGGTCCATCTGACACACCTAATAAAATTGTATCTGAACCTAAAGATATTGATACAACAACAAACACAAAAACACCAGTCACTGATTATCATAGATTAGGAAGAATTTGAAATATTAGACACTATTGTTATTCTAATCACAGAAGTCGTTGCAAGGTACAGTCAAAGACTCAAACTAATGGCACTTGAAATAAACTTCAGTCTGCATTCCTAGATATCAGGATGCCAGTTTGTCCTGTTTCCAAAGACATGCAAAAAATTGAAGTGGAAAAAGCCCTAATCAATTGTCTTACCATACAGTGTTGAAATTAATAAACTTAGGGTGGGTTGATCTCTTTTCAATGCAAAATTTTTGTTTAGAACTTTGAAGATTTTACTGTCTTGTTTCATCAATCGACACAACTACAAGTGTACCTATTGATGTGAAGGAAGTTCAAGCCGGAAGAAAGATGTACCCTTCTCCTAACCATGCTTTGAGGACAAAACATCCTTCAGGATGGAACAAAGATTTACCTTTCTCCTAACCATGCTTTGAGGACAAAGCATCCTTCAAGATGGAACAAAGATGTACCCTTCTCCTAACCATGCTTTGAGGACAAAGTATCTTCTAAGGGGGAGGACATGTAATGTGCATAAATATACATTACATAGTAATAATAATAATAAGATATTATATAAACTTAAAGGTTCATAACCCTTCACCCTCGTGAGCAGTGAATGGGTATTATACTGATAGGATAGCCCTTGTGAATCATCAATCATATTATTCAAATACAATGTATATTTTATTTATCCCATATTGGTTTCCTTCCCCTCTCTTATCTGGATTGGATGTTTTATAGTTAACAAACAAACCGTTCATAACATTTAGACACTCTAGGTCATGTCCTATTGTCTAAAAAGGGCCTGAATTTGATGACTAGAGAGGATTAGAGAGGATATCTACAAGCAGTGCATCTAGGTCAGCTCCCATTGTCTAAATAGGGCTCAAACTAGGTGATTAGAGAGGATATCTACGAAGGTTACATCTAGGTCACTTGGATCACCCCTTAAAGGGCCTTCACCCTAAGATGGCATTTTATTTTAGCACATTTTGCAGCTGAAGGATGGTCTTATTGTTAGACTTGGGTGCACGTGGAGACATTGGATGCACAATGTTAGGATCCCACTTGGTTAATTCATAGTTGGCTCCCATCAGCTTCAGGTTGAGGCAGATCATCACATCCCTACCCTAAGTGGGCTTGCCAACTATGCCCCTTGTAGGAGTTTAAGTTGGAGGAGCAACTCATCTTCATACACCCCATCTATTATATGATCGAAGGGTGGTTTTGTTGCCCCGACAAGGACTTTTGATGCTCCCTCTCCACCTTTTTCTATTCAGACCAAAGATCCTTGACTCTCTTCATATCAGAGGTGTTAGGACATAGGTTGTGGACCTTGTGTGGACCTTCCGTAGTAGATCTTGTGCGGTTAAAGCCCAAAATAACAATGCTTTCCCAACTGCAACTTAGAGGTGTTACCCACTGTCACCTCAGTGACCACCTCTCTACACTTTAGGTTGGCTTTTCTCCAACTCTAGGGGGGCTTCCCTGGTATAGGATTGCGAGGCTATGGCAAGGAAGGATCAAGGTGATTTCAAGAGATAGCTTAGCAAAATGCTTTATAGTTGTAATATAGAAAATAAGGGTGATGGAAGGACCACGAAGCTAGTGCCAATCAACAGGGAAAATGGAGTTTAGGGAGGTTGGTCCAAGAGAGGGAGAGTTCATCAAGGGTTAGTGAAATTAGGGCTACATTCACATGCCACAAATAAACCCCAACATTTTGAAAAATTAATGTAGGAATTTGCTAGGAGGACCCAAGAATGATGCCACATCAAAACAATGTCGTTTAGGGTGTGCCTTGTACAATGAGGTATTACAAGCAACTACTCTAGAAAGATGATTTGAGCAATGTAAAATAATGCATAAGACAACAAAGGGGATTTAGAGGAAATACTTCTCACATAAACCCCTTCCCATGGCAAGTTACACTTTTAGTTGCCCCAATTAACAAGTTTTAGTTATTCAAGATTTCATTAGCAACATTTAGAAACAGGAACAAGAATGCCACACTTTGAATGCAGAAGAAGCCCTTACACTTCAAGTTGCACCATGAAAAATATGTCCATTAAGCTTCAAAAGAGAGAGAACTCTCAAAATCCAACCATGAAGAATGAAAGAGAGAGCCAACCCCTATATAGGTTGTATCTCTATCTCATTTTATGATAAAAAATGAGTAAGCTAGGTTAAAGCCCTAGATCTAGCCCAAGGAGGAATAAACAATGAATATCCTCCAACAAACCCTAACAAACTCTAACTACATCCATGGAATATGCATGAAGTAAGGTGGTCAAAGCCACAAGTACAATATCCAAGAGAAAGATGAGGTCAAAGGAGGAGGATGCCTCTATCAAATGAGGGTGAATGATGACAAGTAGAAGTCAAAATAGCCTCCAAAGGCTCCTCCAAAGGTATTGCTCCAACAAATAGGGATCAAACATCAACAAGGCACCTCCAGAAGTGGACGTTCCCATGAATGAACTTCAAAAACGTTGAACACTCCCTCAAAATACGACACAAAATGATAAATGGAAGACTTCCAAGGTGAACGCTCTGAATGGAAGACTTCTAAGGTGAACACTCTCTAAGAAAAGGCTCCAAGAGGCAAGTGCAATGAAAATGCAATGTGGCTCTTTAAAAAAATAGTTTTGGAAGTGCCAACTTCCTCAATATATATTGGATTTTCTATTATAACCACTTTTCGAAAATCTCTTCGCCATTCTATATCTATTAGCGTTGAGATGGCACAATTTTGGGCATTCCGTAAAAAAATAATTGCTCCCATAGCTAGGATGCCCCTCCAAATGGTTCAAGATGATGTACCACCTCATCAAAACATGTGCAAAGGATATATCCATGGATCATGGGGTCAAACCCTTAATCAACAAATAGATCCGTGTGTAATGTCTCATAAAAGTAGAAAGCAACCTCAACACATGTGCATTGAATGCCCACATATTAACCAACTCAATCTCCAATGCCAACTCATCAACCCATGAACCAAGGAGACCAACAATTGACAATATGAGCATCCAACTCAAGGATAAGTGTCCATAATAATCAACCATCATCATGAAGGAGGGAACGACCCCCTCTACAAACCAAGAATATGCCTCCACATGTGTCAAAGATGAGAAATAAAGAGGGTGTGCAACAAAAGATGATACCCAATAGTGCTATGAAGCCATCCACATGAAAAAAGCAAGAGTGCTAGACAAGAGAAATGTCTCCACGTCATCAAATAAGTGTTATCAAGGAGGGCACTCTATGGAAAATCATCAATAAAGTGATCTCAAGTGCAATCCATGTGCCATGAGCTAGAGTGCTTCACTAAATTAGGCCTCCAAAGGCCACCATATCAACCATGTCATCAAATCATGCCAAGTGAGCAAGAGCATTCCTCCAATAATGATAGTGCATGCCCTCAAGAAGCTATGTTTGTGAAATTTAACACCCTTAAACAAATCTGATTAACAACTTCTTATTTAGTGATTCACGTTAGATTTAAACAACAATACATGCAAGTTCGAACATTAAATAACTGAAAATACATTGTCTAAGCTATAATGCATAGAGAAAACCGAACACAAGATGTACTTTGGAAACCCTAGTTTTTCGGGGAAAACCAACAAATGTTTGTCTTCTTATTCCAGGATTTGTTTACAATAACACTATGTAATATCCCAAACTGATATTTTTCTTTTTTTGTGTACTGTAGATGGCTAGTAGGCTTATGCCTCAAGAGAATATGAAAGTAAACCCTGATCTCTGCATGCAGATCTGTGCCCTAGATAATACTGAAATGCTAGAAAGTAGGAGGAAATAATGCATGTACATACCAATATGTAGATCTGCTGATGACGAAGAGGATTGTCCCCGCATGCAAGAATTGTGATGGAGAAATAAGGAGTTAAGCCAAATCGTCCTCCACAGGTAAGTGCGCCCTCCTCCAAAGCTATAGATGCTCCTCAAAAATAAATACTCCGCCGATGAAGACCGAGATGAGGTGCAATAGGGTTTAGTGCCCTTCTGGAAATGATGGAAGCAACATGCAGAAGAAGTAGTGGCTCAATAGCCTGCAACGAATGTATCTTCCTCAAGGAAGTCGCCCATGTAGATAAGACGTCCTCCAAATAGTGATGAATGCTGATAACTAGCTTGAAACTCAAGCTGAGAGGGCCTTCTTCCAGGGGAGGGGTGATGAGGGTGTTTTGAGAAGAATAGAAGCAGCATGCAGAAGTTCTGCCCTTTGTAGAGAAGAATGCGAATAGGTATGTCTCTGACCAAGGTGCCCAAGCTAGGATAGCGAACCCCTCCAATCCGATGAATAATCAATCTCTCGAAGCAACTGCTAAATAGAACCTGATGATGAAGTAGTGTTGAATCTGGATGATCCAACCTGATGATGAACTAGGGCAGATAGATTTCGCTGCCGAAATACACCAGTTAGCTGAGCATGCACTCAACCCCAACTTAGCTCACTGAGCTCTCCAATTCGAATCCTCAAATCAATAATCATATAAGTGTCCTTCTCCATTCGCTTTACTTTCTTTTATAACTTCCAACTGTGACTAACCTAACTTTTGACCTAATTAGGTCACTTTAACTTCTAATTTGCAGTTGAATTGCATGCAAGTGCTTGGAGACTCAATCATGTGCATGCATCATGAAATAATGCTCATATGTCATGCATGCAGGTGACCTTTGGCTCTGGTGGCCCCTGTCTACCCAATGATGATATAATATTGATGCCCTAGATCTTCATATATGGCATCATTCCACAACTGATTCCCTGACTGTCAGTGCCCGCTCGAACCTATGGGAATCATATAGGTTAGCGGGTTGGTCCTCAATGCTTAAGCAGAAGAGGACATTACACACTACAACAATACTCTGGATAAATCCTCCGGATCTGGACCAAAACTCCTCGGAAATACCTCTAGCCACACCCTATGACTTTCTGAGACCATACCACAATGAAGATGCCCCAAATCCTCTTTGCAAATTGGATAGACAAACTCTAGATCCACCCTAGATGCAATAAACAACAGAGAACTCTCCCTTGGAAAAACTGTGATCTCAAACTTAGATTTGGACTGCTCACTACAAGAGGAAGCCTATCTCTTGCAACTGTGATAATGAACTCATACCATGGGACACAATCTCACACATGCAAATACCATGGACCCAATACCATGGGACCTCCAATACCATGGGACACATAATACCATGGACCCAATAATACCATTTACATGAGGTGTTATAAATCCACCTTTACAATATATGTCTAGGAATCACCTCGACTCCTATGTTGCTAGACACCCCCAACATAGAAGTACCTGCCGAGTTACAAAAACTAACACTCCCTCTTAGCGAGGAAGGTACCTATAGAGAAGCATCCACCAGTATCAAACACATCCTCTGTACTGCAACTGCTCCCTCTGAACTGGAAGAACCTGCTCGCTTAGAACTAGAAGTCCCTGCTTCGTCTGAACCGACCAGAGGCTGTCCCAACAACCTGTACGATGTGCCCTTCTTGATGCTAAGCATCTGTTAGCGAAAATCCTTGGTAGGTGCGAACACGGAACATTTTCGTAGTCTAAATGGGATAGATCTAGAACAGAGTAAAGACAACTATGAAATCCTTTCCCTATATTTGGCAAGATCACTTGATTGTATTAAAACCTTTGCCTTCCTTCTGAAGGTTGTCCTTGCCAGCTAGAGATGCTTAGCTCAGTTGATGTTCAAATAACCGACACAGATAAGAGCCAAAAAAGCAATGGAAACCTGCAAGATAATCAAGCTAATATATATCAATGACTGAAGAGAAAGATAATAAGTAACAATTATTACACAGAGTTTACAGGAAAGGGAAAACATATTATATTAATGAAATAGATGGAAAGATTACAACCAACCTTTGGTGTTGTTCTCCCCACAAGCTTTTTGATCCACAAACTCCACAAGCCTCTCACTCAAGATCCAAACTCTTTGTGTCTCACACTTAGAGTAATTCTAACAGCATAAAAGTACTCTTCTGGTCCTCCCCTCATCCATGAGGGTGAGCTTGCTTATATAGGCCAAAGGGAGATCAAATGAGTTGAGATTCTTTGGGAGGAAGGTGAGGGATCATCCGTAGAGGTTAAGGGTTCGAGTGCCACCTAATATGATCGGTTGGGATAAGTCTCCATGAGGACTTTCTTCTAGAAGGTTCTCTTTTTTTCCTTTTTGTGAGTGCCGACGCTCTTTGCACACTAGCAACAGGCGTCAGGAATGGACGACGCTCTTTGCCTACAGGTAAAGAGTGTCATTGACACTTTATGTCAACTAGCAAAAAGGTGTCAAGATTGGCTGATGCTCTATGTCAAGAGACAAGATGCATCACAACTCCTAGGACTGGGCTTCTAGCAAGGCAAAATTCCTCCAAAAATGGTTTTGGCATATAAACTTCAGGGGATTAGGAAAAGTGACAATATCTAGGTGTAACAACATCATTGTTGCATCCTAGGCACCTACTCTCATTACATGTATGAGTATTGCTCCATCCCAGAAAAATACAACATACCCCACGTCCTCCAAGGCTACTATAGAGAGAAAATTGAATCTCAGCCCTGGAACATGCATCACTCCTGCCACCTCTAGTAGACCTTTTGACTCTATATGGAACGTTACCGAACCAACTCTTCTTACTACTAATCTGGTGTGAGTACCACATCTCACATAGAGGTCTGAGTCTGTCTCTGAAACACTAAGGAGCATCAAACTCACTCATCAATATGGCCAGATGCACCATTGTCTAGACCTCCTGCCTGAAGTTGCTCGAGGTTGCCTGTAGCCTTATGTTGTTTCTCGGGTACATCTGTAGTCTACTTGACTGCTTTTAAGGATTGCCCAGGTCCTTCTGGGCTTGCCCGGCTCCTGCCCAAAATCTTGCCCTTGCCCGGGGATTTTTTAGGCACTTTTGCCCCTGCCTAAGGCTGCTTGAAATTTGACTGGGCAACTGCCCTATTGCTTGAACTCTTCCCTTTTACAGTTGCCTTGTTGTTGCCCATGGCACTGCTTAGCCTTGTCGGTGTTTCTGCTGGGATTGGCGGCTGTTACAACTGCCCTGGTGGCTAAGTCTACCCACTGGCGGCTTAGCCTTTCTACCTGGAAGCTCAATAGCACAGTGGCATTGCTCTTTCACCTAGTGGCCTGTGATCTTAGCACACGGTTTGGATTCGACTCTTGTTTTGCTCTAATTCCTAGCAATCGATTGACCTTTGTTGGTGCCAACTGATCCATGACCCACTTCAAGCTGGTGCTCTGTCGGCTACCTTAGGTCTTCGAGGCTCGAGCTCAGTCCCCTATGCTCGTGTCCATAGCCCTAACACTGTTGGCTCTCCTTGTGGGCTCAACTCCCGATCTGGTGAGTGGTGCAGTGTCCTGCACCTCACCAACTTCTCTCGATCTCACAACACTTGCGGGTCGACCTACCCCCCTGATCCATGGGTCAACACTCCACGTCTGCAGCACCCACAAACTTGGCCTGATCACAATTTGGTTGAACGAAGTACGGTGCCCTTGACGAATTCGTGAACTATACGATCAGGGTCTTCTCAGTCTTGTTCTGATACCATGCTAAATTTTACACCTTTAAACATATCTTATTAACAACTTATTTAATGATTCACTTCATCTTTAAACAACACATGCAACTCTGAACATTAAATAATTGAAAATACATTGTCTAAGCTATAATCCACAAAGAAAACCAAACACAAGATGTACCTTGGAAACCCCAGTCCTTTGGGGAAAACCAACAAATGTTTGTCTTCTTCTTATTGCAGGATTTGTTTACAACAACACTACAATAGTCCTCTGGATAAACCCTTTGGGTATGGACCAAATCTCCTTGAAAAGACCTCTAGCCACAACCTATGGCTTTCTAAGACCAAACCACACTGAAGATGCCCCAACTCCTCTCTTCAAACTGGATAGACAAACTCTAGATCCACCTTGGATCCAATTGACAACAAAGAGGTAACCCTCCCCTGGAAAAATTGTGATCTCAAACTTAGATCTAGATTGCTCACTATGAGAGGAAACCTGTCTCTTGCAACTGTGATAATGAACTCATACTCTAAGTCTTCTTATATAATCTCACACTCATGCAAATACCATGGACCCAATGTTAAGATTTCATATGCTTAGCTAGATATCATTAGTGTTTAATCCAATTTCACATCAATAACATATGCAGAATCATTGAAAGAAACACAATCACAAGATAGACACAGATTTATCCTGGGAAACCCTCAAGGAGAAGAAAACCCAACAAAACTTCCTCTATATAGATGTATAACATAAAACCCCAAAACATGTGCTCCTTCTCCTTGTTGATATGTCTCTCTCTCTCTCTCTCCTATGCTATATACAAGTGAGTGTGTGTTTTGCAAATGAGGAACACAACTCCTCTCTTTATACTGTTTCTGTCACTTGACTTTTACCTTAACAAGTCGGCCCCAACAAACTTACTGGGCTGACTTCACCTAGGAAGACACAAGACAATATTATATTATATTTAAGAGGTTACTATTGACCCGACTTACAATGGAGGTTATACCTCATGACTCTATGATGACCAAATACAATAGTAACATCCCGACGGAGGAATAAGACATCTCCCTTGGGTTACATCAGGAAAATACATTTAGAATATTCTTCAAAGTTACAATATTTCAACACCCCCCCTTAATGAGAAGGGTATTCTATTGACAACAACATCATCAACTATAGGAGCAAGGAGAGAGAGCATCTTCAAATATCAAGGTAATACATCTATACGTCATAGGAAGTTTTCAACAATCATTAGCAACTGTAATAGTTACTGAAACATCTTCAATATCTTCAGTACCGAAACATTATCTTCTTCAGCACTCGATCACTTGATCCTTTGCAGCAACTCTTTGATCTTCATCTTCTTGCAACACTCGATCATTCGATCCTTTGTAGCAACACTTTGATCTTCATCTTCTTGCAACACTCGGTCACTTGATCCTTTGCAACAACACTTCGATCTTCATCTTCTCACAACACTCAATCACTTGATCCTTTGCAGCAACACTTTGATCTTCATCTTCTTGCAGCACTCGATCACTTGATCCTTTCCAGCAACACTTTGATCTTCATCTTCTTGCAACACTCGATCACTTGAACCTTTGCAGCAACACTTTGATCTTCATCTTCTTGCAGCACTCGATCACTTGATCCTTTGCAACAACACTTTAATCTTCATCTTCTTGCATCATTCGATCACTTGATCCTTTGCAGCAACACTACCTGCAGTACACATGACTTCTTTGCGGGATGATCAATCCCTATCACTTTTGGACATAAGTCCAAGGATTATGCAATCCTCATCAGCCTAGTCCCCCTTAACGAGGAGGGTCCACATCGTCACCAGCTGGATTGCCCGCAAATGAATGCAGCACCATATTGACTGCAAATGAATGTAGATATCGTCCGTAAATGAATGCAGGACCACATCGTCTGCAAATGATTGCAGATCTCGTCCGCAAATGAATGCAGGATCACATCGTCTGCAAATGAATGTAGATCTCCTCTGCAAATGAATGCAGGACCACATCGTCTGCAAATGAATGCAGGACTCATCGTAGACCATCGTTAGCTTGTTAGTGCTAGGACCACTCTCAAGAGAGTGTTCTTGTCTACGACACCATCCTACAAGTGAATGTAGGATCACTCTTCAGAAGAGAGTATCGTCTGCAGGACCATCCTCAGCCGGTAAGGGATAGGACCACTCTTATTAAGAGAGTGTTCTTGTCTGCAAGACCATCCTCAAGAGAGGATACTATCGTCCACAAGTAAATGTCAGACCTCATCAGTATTTGCAGGCGCACTTGGCCTTTTCTGTATTGGCGCATCACTGCCATCTTATTCGCAATGATAGTCTTATCATCACTCCCCCTTTCCAGGGAGGTCCTTTCAGATTACACCAAGCTTGTCACGGAAGTATTCAAACTTTACTCGAGACAGAGGTTTGGTTAGTACATCAACAACTTGCTCATCGGTACTCACATATTGGAGTTTTATAGTTCCCTTTTGTACCATATCCCTTATGTAAAAATATCGGATTTCTATGTGCTTTGATTTATCATGGAGCACAGGATTCTCTGTCATCTTTATACAACTCTGGTTGTCACATATAATCACTGTGGTGTCCAACTCTAAGTCAAATAGACCTGACATCAACTTCCGAAGCCCTATGGCCTCACAACCAGCAGTATAGGCTGCTATGTACTCTGCTTCAACCGTGTTGAGAGCAACACTGGACTGTTTCTTGTTAAACCATGAGATCATGGCGGATCCCAGACAATAACATCCAACTGAGGTGTTCTTTCTGTTTGCGGCACTTCCTTCCCAATCTGAATCCGTATATCCATATAATCTGTAGTCATGATCTCTATCATAGTATAGTCCAAAGTCTATCGTACCTTTCAGGTACCTCATCACATGCTTTGCAGCTATCGGGTGAACACGTCTATGTTTAACTAGATACTGACTCAGGCTGTTCACAACAAAGCATATATCTGGCCTGGTATTAATCAGATACATCAACGACCCAATAATCTGTTTGTACTGAGTCACATCTACTAACTCTGATGATTCATCAGATAACAACTTCAGGTTGGTATCCATCGGTGTGGCCATGGCTTTACAATCCAACATATCAAATCTTTTTAAGATTTCCACTCCATACTTTCCTTGGTTCAGAAAGATTCCTTATGGGCTCTGCCACACTTCCAGGCCGAGAAAATAGTGCATCAATCCAAGATCTTTCATCTCAAATTCTTCAGCAAGCTTCTTCTTGCAATCTACAATCTGTTTCTCATTTCTTGTTAGGAATAAGTCATACACATATAGTAATAGTATGACAGGTTCATCATCCATAACCTTAAGGTAAATGTTAGTGTTGACCTTACTCTTGGTAAAGCCCAAGCTTGTCAAGAAGCTATCTATTCTTCCATACCAAGCTCTAGGAGCTTGCTTCAGTCCATACAGAGCCTTCTTCAACTTATATACGTGGGACCCTCTGTTTTCGACTTCAAATCCTTGTGGCTGTTCGATGTATACTTCTTCCTCAATCACACCATTCAGGAAGGCTGTCTTTACATCCATCTGGTGTAGATTCCACTTCGTCATGGATGCAAGTGCCATGATGGTTATGATGGAAGTGTACCTTGCTACTGGAGCAAATGTCTCTTTATAATCAATTCCCTCTTTCTGAGAGAATCCTTTGGCCACAAATCTTGCCTTGTATTTTAAAATACTTCCATCAGCTGCATGTTTTATCTTGTAGATACACTTGGAAGATACCACACTCTTGCTTTCTAGTTTGGGTACTATATCCCAAACATCATTTTTCATTATTGATTGGTATTCTTCCGTCATTGCTTCTACCCATTCTTTCTTTTGTACATCTTCCTCGTAACTGGTAGGTTCTTGATGTACAATATCAAACATCAAGGCTACATAATTGGAGAATGGTTTTGATCTTTTGCTTTTTCTTGTGGAGCCTTCTGGAGCTCCATACTTTTCTGCTTGTAGTCTCTTATCCAAGCAGGTTTTCTCTTTTGTGATATGTCCATAGTAGGGGGTTCTAGTATATCATGATCTTCTGATGCTTCTATTTCAAGAGAGGGTGCAACTTCTACTTTTCTAGGAGGTACATCCTCTTCATGTACTTCTTCATGCTGACACTTTCTGGATTTATTAAGCGCTGTTTCTTCGTCAAATGTTACATCCCTACTAATTTCTATGTGATGGAATCCTAAAATGTATATCCTGAAGGCTTTGGAGACTTCACAGTATCCAACAAATATTCCCTTCTTTCCGGAAGGGTCCAACTTGGTTCTCTTTTCTTTTGGAATGTGAACATAAACTGGGAAACCAAATATGCTGAGATGGCTAACGTCAGGCTTCTTTCCTGTGTACATTTCTTTTGGAGTCTTGAATCCAAGGGCACTATGGGATAATCTATTCTCCACATAAACTGTCTTTCTTGCTGCTTCAACCCATAGATGCATAGGAAGATCTTGATCATGTATCATTTTCTTCACTGCTTCCATAATGGTTCTATTCTTTCTTTCCGCAACACCATTCTGTTGGGGATTGTAGGGAGTGGTTAGTTCCCTCTTGATTCCAGCTTCTTTACAAAAGGATTCAAATTCTTTTGAAGTATATTCTCCACCATTATTTGTTCTGAGTGTCCTGATTCTTCTTTCTGAATGGTTCTCTATCAAGGCTTTGAATTCCTTGAATTTCTTGAATACTTTATTCTTTGTTTTCAAAAAGTATATCCATGTCTTTCTTGAATAGTCATCAATAAATGTAACTTAATATTCATATCCACTTAAAGATGTGGAGGGCATTGGACCACATACATCAGAATGAATTAATTCTAACATACCTTTAGTCTTTGTTTCACTCTTCGGAAATGGATTCTGGATATTCTTTCCTCTTGCACATCCTTTGCAAGTGCCTGCATGATCGATCTTCAAATCTGGTAAACCTGTTACTACTTTGCTCACATAGGGTAATGCTTTGTAGTTGATGTGAGCAAGCCTTCTATGCCATAGTTTACTTGAACTAGTGATCTCATGGACAAAGGCTGTTTCCAAATGTCCCTTGAGTTTATATAATCCTCCTTCACCAATGACAACTGCATCTTCAATTGATTTTCCTTTGGTCCACATGAGTACTTGTCCATCTATAAAAGCAGCTCTATATCCTTTCTTATCTAATGCTGAGATGGAAAGTAAGTTCTTCTTCAAACCTGATACATATAGTACTTCCTTCATCTTCATGGGAGTTCTAGAGTCAAGCTTGTCGCTTGCTTCCCCAATACCTTTGATGGGATATTGATAGTCATCTCCTAATGATACTTTATGAGGAGAGTTCTTCTCTTCAAGTTTTGACAGAGTTTTCTTCCGTCCCGTCATGTGCTTTGAAGCACCACTATCAATAAGCCATGTATCTTCTCCAGTTATTACAGACCCAGAGAGTGCAGAGAATGGTACATATTCTTCTACATCTTCTTCTTTTGCTTGTTTCCTTCGAGGTCTTTCTTCTTCTTCTTCATCCTCATCTTCAGCTAGATGTGCATGATGTCTTTTGTTGTTGTTGTTCTTCAATGGACAATGTCTGGCAAGGTGTCCTATCTTGTGACAGTTATACCATTGATATTGGGAGTAGTCTTTCTTTTGACTGTTTTCTCTTTTCTTTTGAAACCTCTAAGGAGGTTGATACTCCTTGTGACTTTCCTTCTTGAAGCTTGATTGTCTTCTTCCTCTTCTGGTATGGGTGGCTAGGGCTTGATCATCTTCTTTGAGTAGAGCTTCTCTGTTAGCTACTCTAGCTTCCGTTTGGATGCAATCTTCCCATACAATGTCAAACTTCATACTTTCTTTTTTGGCACAAATAGTCTGTATGAATGAATCCCAAGGTCTAGTGAGACCATTGAGAGCAGTCATAAATAGTTCATCTTCATCAAGGGAGTCTCCAATGACTTCTAGTTGCTCCTTGAACTGGGAGACCCTTGTGAAGTAGTCTTGAATGGATTCTCCTTTACTCATCTTGGTACTCTTCAATTGAGCTCTCAAATTCATCCTTCTGTTGTTGTTCTTCCTTTCATACATTCTGGAAAGGGCATCATACATTTGCTTTGGTGTCTCTTTGGGTGACACTTGAGGGATCAAGTGATCTTTGATAGAATCGACAATGATCCTCATTGCCTTGATTAGGTCCTTTTGGCGTTTTTTTTAACTTCATCTTCTTCTGGTTCTGCAACTTCTTCTTTGACATATTTCTCAAGATCATTCTCTCTAAGAATGAGACCAATCCTATACTTCCATGCTCAGAAGTTTGCTATGCCTTCTAGCTTGTCCTCAAGCGGGGCCATCTTATCCAGGAGATCATAAAAAAATGAAATTTCTCAAAATGCAATACTGAACTTATCAGGAGATGTGCTTGACTGGGGCGAGTTGGTTGGTCCACTTGGATTCTGGAGATTCCAAATCTTCACCCTTTAAAACTTGCTTGCGAGATTTCAGTTTCTGCAGATTTCTTGTTCTAGTTTTCCGTAGTTTTTTGGTTCAAGGCCAAACTAGGGTTTTGCTTTCCCGGAGATCCACCCACTCAAAAACTTTGATCTAGGGCTCAATAGATGTGCTCTAGGGAGGCGACTTTCTATGCAATCAAATTTCCAAAATTCCAATTTTTGACAAAAACCCTAATTTTTTGCTGGAAGGAGAGGAGAGAGAGTTTCACCTTGTGAAAGTTGTTCTGTTCAGGCTAGCTCTGATACCATGTTAAGATTTCATATGCTTCGCTAGATATCATTAGTGTTTTTAATCCAATTTCACATCAATAACATATGCAATATCAGTGAAAGAAACACAATCACAAGATAGACATAGATTTATCCTGGGAAACCCTCAAGGGGAAGAAAACCCAACAAAACTTCCTCTATATAGATGTATAAAATAAAACCCCAAAACAAGTGCTCCTTCTCCTTCTTGATCTCTCTCTCTCTCTCTCTCTCTCTCTCTTATGCGCTATATACAAGTGAGTGTCTGTTTTTCAAATGAGGAACACAACTCCTCTATTTATACTCTTCTGTCACTTGACTTTTACCCTAACAATTCGGCCCCAACAAACTTACTGGGCCGACTTCACGTAGAAGACACAAAACAATATTATATTATATTCAAGAGGGCACTATTGACCTGACTTACAATGGAGGTTATACCTCATGACTCTATGATGACCAAATACAATAGTAACATCTCGATGGAGGAATACGACATCTCCGTTGGGTTACATCAGTAAAATACATTTAGAATATTCTTCGAAGTTACAATATTTCAACACCCAATACCATGGGACCTCCAATCCCATGAGACACATAATACCATGGACCCAATAATACCATTTACATGAGGTGTTATAAATCCACCTTTACAATATATGTTTAGGAATCACCTCGGCTCCTTCTATGTTGCTAGACACCCCCAACATAGAAGTACCTGCCGAGCTACAAAAACTTACAATGTCAAGCCATAAATACAAGGGCGTACCATGCATAATGAAAGAACACTTGATCTAGTTGCCAAATGAGACCAAGAACTCTAGAATGCACTTGAAGAAGATGAATAATATATCATGAACAACTGCAACATCATCCTCTAGCATAAAATCCATCAACCAATAATCAACACTAGAGTATCATCATCAAGAACCTAAGGCATCATCATAAAGGCAAGCTTCAATATTAGGCCATCCAATCTACATCAACATGTAACCCCTTGCTAAAAATGTGATAAAAATCACATGTGGACACCCTTGCAAAATTAGGGGGTGGAGCATCTGGCTCCAACGGTGGGAGATGTGTTCTTCTTCGGGGTGCACGAGAACCCTAGAATCTTGGAATATACTAGCTTGCAATGATCACCAATAATAGAAAACCAAAAACCATGTGGTGGGATGGATAACCTCAACATCCTTAAACACCACTTTACATTAAGTTTTGGCTTTACAACAAAAGAAGCCATAAATACCGAAATGAAATCTAATCTACTCTAATGTTCTCACGAGCTTATTTTTTTTACCCTACTCTAAGCATACGATGAAACAAATACTAGGTGAAATCATGAAGCCAATGTAAACATGTGTTCATTGTTGATTTTCTGAGCAGCATCGAGAGCCCTTCTCTTTGGAGAATGGGACCACGGTGAAGACTCAACCCAGTGTTGAGTGACCATTCTGTTGATTGGTAGATATCTGGTCTGGGACCATGATATAAACCCAGATCTGCCTTTGGTAGACTCAACCTTGTGTTGAGTAGACATCTGGTCCGGGACCACGATGTAGACCAGTCTGGGACTGGTAGACTCAGCTTAGTTCTGAGTAGTCATTCTCTGGGAGAATGAAGACACTGTAAGCCATAGACTGGGTCTGGGTATGTGTGTGGCACTTTGACCCTTGATCTAAGGGCTTGGTGTGCTTCTCCAAGGATTAGCTACCCTTGGTTAAGTTACCCTAGTACCAGATCTAGGCGTCACACAGTGTGTGAGATAAAAGCATTAATAACTCTCTTGGTTTATGTTGATGTACTTTTGAACTAAAAAAAAGTACCACAGGGGCACTTGGTAAAAGGCCAAAGTCAAAAGTCAAAGAAAAAAATAAAAGTACCTTTTTGGTAAAAGTGAAAGTGAAATTATGAAAAGAATAAAAATATTATTATTTTAATCTTTCCTAATCTTGTCCACCTAAAAGGACCACAGGTGGAAAACAAAATTAAAGGACTTCTTATAAAAGTCGAAGGAAAAAATAAAAGTACCTTTTTGGTAAAAGTGAAAGTGAAATTAGGAAAAGAATAAAAATATTATTATTTTTATTTTTCCTAATTAAAGGACTTTTTATAAAAGTCAAAGGAAAAAATAAAAGTACCTTTTTTGGTAAAAGTGAAAATGAAATTAGGAAAAGAATAAAAATATTATTATTTTTATTTTTCCTAATCTTGTCCACTTACAGGTGAACAAAGGCTATAAAAGAAGATCAAGCCTTCTCATTTTTTGCACACACTTTTTCTCTCACAGGTGAAGAAGACTATCTTATGTTCAAACCCTCAGCTAGGATTTTATTAGCAAAGTCCATCTTCAGCATTTTTGCACAGCTATCTTCAGCATTCCATTTTTTGGGCAGTTTTCAGCAGTTTGATATTTTCAGGCAGTTTTCAGCAGTCTGATATTTTCGGGCAGTTTTCAATAGGCTGATATTTTTGTGCAGTTTTCAGCAGTCTGATATTTTTGGGCAGTTTTCAGATAGTCTGATATTTTCGGGCAGTTTTCAGACAGTTTGATATTTTCGGGCAGTTTTCAGACAGTCTGATATTTTCGGGCAGTTTTCAGCAGTTTGATATTTTCGGGCAGGAGAGAGAAAATCTCAGTTTTTCTAAGAAAGCCCTAAATTGATAATTTTTTGTAATTCTGGAAATTGTGGGTAAAATTATCAGTCTGATTTTTACTGATGAATTTTACAGTTATTGTGCTCAAAATCTAGATCTGGATTTAAGGAACTTTTTGAAGAATTTCTTAAGCCATCTCATTTACGAGATGAGCTATTAA
The DNA here is from genome assembly GCA_001517045.1 of Pseudotsuga menziesii. NCBI lineage: Eukaryota > Viridiplantae > Streptophyta > Pinopsida > Pinales > Pinaceae > Pseudotsuga > Pseudotsuga menziesii. Next base: position 145,546 of record LPNX010614722.1, read on the forward strand.
TGCTTTTGGGGTTTTTGTCCTTTGAAGGTTTCCCCAGTGAAAAATATTGTGTCCATGTGTGCTGATGTGATGAATGTGTTTTTACTGCACTGCTGATCTATTTATGTTTATCTGCAATTTTTTAAAGTTTATGCTAATGCTGAAAATTCAACATGGTATCAGAGCTTAGCATGTGAAAACACAGTAAAGGGATACTGCTGTTGTTTCTCACTAGATCTTGGAATAAGATTTGCAGATCTAACATTTGGATAAGTGACAGAGATGACTACCGTTGGTTTCAAACCGGAAGAGAAGCTCTCTGGTTCAGCAAACTTGAATTCCTGGAAGGCCAGGTTGACAGCCATTCTTGATGAGAATGACCTGGATGACATTGTTTTTAATGTCACAGAAGAGCAAACTACAAATGCTGGTAGGCTTGCCTACAAGAGGAAGCAAGGTAAGGCTAGAAGAGTTATTTATGATTCTATCAAAGAAGAATTGATGCCTAACATCACATCCTTGAAGACTGCTAAAGAATGCTATGATACATTGGTAAACCTCTATGAAAAGAAGGCTCCCAGTCAAAAGAGAGTCTTGAAGAAGAGGCTACGAACTTTGAAGCTGAACAAAGATGAAAGTGTTGGTTCCTTCTTCACCAAGATCAAATAGGTAAGAGATCAACTCCTTGCTATTGGTGTTACTGTTGATGATGATGATCTTGTACAAATAGTGGTTGATGGTCTCCCAAGCTCTTGGGAAACCTTCATGGCATCCGTTTGTGGACGAGAAAATCAGCCAACCTTTGAAAGGCTTTGGCATGATTGCATACAAGAAGCAAGGAACACTGACAAGGTAGTCAAGTAGGATAACCTTGCACTTGCAGCAAAGACCAAGAAGTTCAAGAAGCCTTTCCCTCAGCAGAAGAAGGGTAAGAAACCTCAGGGTAAGTTTTCTGACATGTCCAAGATTGAATGTTATACTTGTCACAAGTTTGGACACTATGCTAGAGACTGTAGGCAGAACAAGAAGAAACCCAAGAGAAGGTTTCAAGCATCTACTGCAGAAGCAGCGGAAGAAGAAGATGAAGAACCAAAGAAGAAGATGAAGAACCAAAGAAGAAGAAGAAAACCAAGGCTAATAAAACTGATGAGCCTAGAAGAGAGCACTATTTGATTTCTGCTCTAACTGCTTCTTTCTCAGCTTGCTCCACTTCTTGGTTGGTGGACAGCGGTGCCTCCAGGCACATGTCAGGTAACCGTGGTACCCTTACCAGTTACAAAAAGAAGAAGTTCACCACTCAGGTAGAACTTGGAGATGACTCCACTTACAAGATTGAAGGAGTTGGCTCAACTTCACTTCAACTTGACTCAAGTATGGTTCTTCATATTGATGATATTCTTTATGTTCCTGGGTTAAAGAAGAATCTTTTATCTGTTGCTGGTTTAGAAGACAAGGGCCACGGAGTCCTCTTTATGGACAAAAATGTCTTTTTATGGGCAAAAGACACAGATCTAGACTCAACAGTTCAGATTGGGGTTCGAGAGGGAGACCTCTATAAGGCCTCCAAAGTTTCTACTCATCCTTTGGTACATCACACAGTTGATCCTTGAGAACTTTGGCATAAAAGGTTTGGACACCTTCACTACACAACTCTCCCAGGATTGCAGAAGATGGTCACAGGTATGCCAGAAGTTTCTCCAAAGCATGAAGGAATTTGCAAAGGATGTGCTCTAAGTAAGAACACTAGGAAATCCTTTCCCAGAAACAAGAGTAGATCTAAAGGCATTTTGGATTTGATTCATTCTGACATTTGTGGGTCCATGTCTTCACCCTCCTTGAGTGGGTGTTTATATTATGTCTTGTTTATTGATGACTACTCTCAAAAGTCTTGGATTTACTTACTCAAGGCCAAGAGTGAAACCTTTGACAAGTTCAAAGAGTTCAAGACACTGATTGAAAATCAGACTGGCAGGCACATCCGTATCTTGAGATCAGATAACGGAGGTGAGTATGAATCTAATGAGTTTGATGATTTTTGTCGAGAATCAGGAATCAAGAAAGAGCTGACAGTGCCTTACAACCCCCAGCAGAATGGGGTTGCAGAAAGGAAGAATAGAACGATCTGTGAGGCTGCTAAAGCCATGATCACTGATCTAGATCTTCCTTTGTCTTTATGGGTTGAAGCTACCGGAACTACAGTGTACATCCAGAACAGAAGCCCTCATGCTATCTTGGGTGAGAAGATTCCAGAAGAAGTCTTCACCAAGAAGAAACCCGCAGTTGATCACATGGGGATATTTGGCACTCCTGTGTATGTTCATGTGCCAAAAGAAAAAAGGACCAAGCTAGAGCCTTCCGGTAAGAAAGGCTTATTTGTTGGGTATAGTGATTGCTCGAAGGCTTATCGAGTATATATACCTGGACAGAGGTACATTGAGGTCAGCAGAGATGTGATCTTCCATGAGGAAGCGGTGTTTCATAAAACACTAGAGCTTTCATCGGAAGATGCAGATGCTCCACTTGAGTTTCCAGATTCAGAAATTCAGAGGGAGGAAGAGTTTGATGATCAAACTCCAGATGTTTTTGAGAACGTTGAAAGTCCACTAGAAGAACTACTTGAATTTCCTCCTTCCAAAAGGAGACCTGCTTGGTATCGAGAAACGGTACAAGAAGCCGAGAAGCATAAAGCTCCTCCAGGGACTTTCAGAGAAAGCATAAGACCACAAAAGTACTCCGGTCTTATGAGTCAGCTTATCAGTTTAGAACCTTCATCGTACGAAGAAGCAGCAAGTAAACAGGTATGGGCTGATGCCATGTTTGAAGAGTATAAGTCAATCATGAAGAATGATGTTTGGAAAGTTGTTCCCAGACCTACAAGAAAGTCAGTAGTGACTTCCAGATGGCTTTATAAAATCAAGCATGCTGCAGATGGCAGTGTGGAGAAGTATAAAACCAGATTCGTAGCTCGTGGCTTCACTCAGAAAGAAGGCATTGACTATGACGAGACATTTGCACCTGTTGCCAGGTACACTACCATCAAAACCATCATCTCACTTGCTACAGTATTCGAATGGAAGTTACATTAGATGGATGTAAAGATAGCCTTTCTCAATGGTAAGATTGAGGAAGAGGTGAAGGCTTTGTTACTCATGGGAAGAAGACCCATTTATGTAAACTGAAGAAAGCCTTGTATGGACTAAAACAGGCTCCGAGAGTCTGGTATGCCAGGATGGATGGATTTCTCCATAGCTTGGGGTTCTCCAAAAGTACAGCTGATTCTAACTTGTACTTTAAAGTTGTTCATAATCATGTCTTGATACTTGTTTTATATGTAGATGACTTGTTTCTTACAGGTGATGAACAGTTGATAGACCAGTGTAAGAGAGAGCTTACCTCTGAATTCGAGATGAAAGATCTCGGATTGATGCATTACTTCCTTGGCTTAGAAGTCTGGAAAAAGCCAAGTGAGATCTTCCTGACACAAGGAAAGTATGCAGTGGATATCTTGCAAAGATTTGGGATGTAGGACTGCAAGTCCATGAGCGTGCCAATGACTACCAACTTGACAAAGTTGCGGGACTCGGCCTCTAGTTCACAGAATGTGGACTCTACTCTATACAGATAGCTCATTGGTTCCCTGATGTATCTCGTGCATACGAGACCAGACATCTGCTACATAGTGAATGTACTGAGTCAGTTCATGTCAGATCCGAAGCACATACACTTGGTAGCCGCCAAACATGTACTCAGATATGTTCAAGGGACTATCACTTATGGGCTCAGGTATACTTCCAACAGTGGAGTATTGTTATCTGGATATTCATATTTAGATTAGGTTGGCAGTGCAGTCGACCAGAAAAGTACCTCTGGTTATTGCTTTAGTATGGGATCAGCAATGATCTCTTGGTCCAGCAGGAAGCAGGGTTCCATAGCTCAGAGTACAGCTGAGGCAGAGTATATTACTGCAAGCGATGTCTGCAAGGAAGCAGTTTGGCTTAGAAAGTTGTTATCTGATCTGTTCGAGGGAAAGCTTGACTCAATGATCATTCATTGCGATAATCAGAGTTGCATAAAGCTTTCAGAGAATCCAGTGTTTCATGACAGATCGAAACACATTGAAATGAGGTATCATTTCATCAGAGACCTAGTGCAGAGAGGTGCTCTGAAGTTGCAGTACATTCGTACAGATGAGCAGATTGCAGATATCTTGACCAAGCCTCTGATAGCATCAAAGTTCGTGTACTTTCGTGACAAGCTTGGTATGGCAGAGGATGCCTCTCTCGCTGAGAGGGAGTGTTGATTTTTTTAGCAGCATCGAGAGCCCTTCTCTTCGGAGAATGGGACCACTTGGTCCGGGACCACAGTGAAGACTCAACCCAGTGTTGAGTGACCATTCTGTTGATTGGTAGATATCTGGTCTGGGACCATGATATAAACCCATATCTGCCTTGGGTAGACTCAACCTTGTGTTGAGTAGAGATCTGGTCCGGGACCACAATGTAGACCAGTCTGGGACTGGTAGACTCAGCTTATTTCTGAGTAGTCATTCTCTGGGAGAATGAAGACACTGTAAGCCCTAGACTGGGTCTGGGCATGTGTGTGGCACTTTGACCCTTGATCTATGGGTTTGGTGTGCTTCTCCAAGGATTAGCTACCCTTGGTTAAGTTACCCTAGTACCAGATCTAGGTGTCACATAGTGTGTGAGATAAAAGCATTAATAACTCTCTTGGTTTATGATGATGTACTTTTGAAATAAAAAAAGTACCACAGGGGCACTTGGTAAAAGGCCAAAGTCAAAAGTCGAAGAAAAAAATAAAAGTACCGTTTTGGTAAAAGTGAAAGTGAAATTAGGAAAAGAATAAAAATATTATAATTTTTATCTTTCCTAATCTTGTTCCACCCAAAAGGATCACAGGTGGAAAACAAAATTAAAGGACTTCTTATAAAAGTCAAAGGAAAAAATAAAAGTACCTTTTGGGTAAAAGTGAAAGTGAAATTGAAATTAGGAAAATAATACAAATATTATTATTTTTATTTTTCCTAATTAAAGGACTTATAAAAGTCAAAGGAAAAAATAAAAGTACCTTTTTTGGTAAAAGTGAAAGTGAAATTAGGAAAAGAATAAAAATATTGTTATTTTTATTTTTCCTAATCTTGTCCACTTACAGGTGAACAAAGGCTATAAAAGAAGATCAAGCCTTCTCTTTTTTTACACACCCTCTTGCTCTCACAGGTGAAGAAGACTATCTTATGTTCAAACTCTCAGCTAGGGTTTTATCAGCAAAGTCCATCTTCAACATTTTTGCACAGTTATCTTTAGCATTCCATTTTTTTGAGCAGTTTTCAATAGTCTGATATTTTCAGGCAGTTTTCAGCAGGCTGATATTTTCGGGCAGTTTTCAGACAGTCTGATATTTTCGGGCAGTTTTCAGTAGTCTGATATTTTTAGGCAGTTTTCAGCAGGCTGATATTTTCGAACAGTTTTCAGCAGTTTGATATTTTCGGGCAAGAGAAAGAAAATCTCAGTTTTTTTGAGAAAGCCCTAAATTGGTAATTTTCTGTAATTCTGGAAATTGTGGGTAAAATTATCAGTCTGATTTTTACTGATGAATTTTATAGTTACTGTGGTCAAAATCCAGATCTGTATTTGAGGAACTTTTTGAAGAATTTCTTAAGCCATCTCATTTACGAGATGAGCTATTTAATGGTTTTGGGGTTTTTGTTCTCAGAAGATTTCCCCAGTGGAAAATATTGTGTCCATGTGTGCTGATGTGATGAATGTGTTTTTACTGCATTGCTGATGTATTTATGTTTATCTGCAAATTTTTAAAGTTTATGCTAATGCTGAAAATTCAACATTCATCTCATCAAGGCCATGGCATCTTTCCTCGTGCTTGGTCACCAACCAAAACAATGATACATCAAATGCCACATTGATACAAGCTGGGATGACCATGAGATTAATCCAAAATCTGAAATGTACTTGTGAACAAGGCGAAGAGCACTAAAATCATGCCAGGAAGGGCATGCACTATCACAAGAGCCCTCTATCCGAGCTTTGATAGGACGCATGTAAGCATGGCCATCATGGATGAATCTATCATCATCATAACTCTTCCCTTCAAGCAGCAAAGGTTTAAGAGGGTTTTCAAATCTACAATTCTTTCCAAGACCAAATTCCATATTAGATAAACATGAGGTGTGGGATGAATTTCCAATATTAGAAAAAATATTTAGCCCCAAATTTAGGACTAGAAGACACCATTTAACTCACTGGAAATTTATGCAATTAAAAGCTTCTTCACATGAAAAACTTGTTTCTCCAAACAAAATTCTGCATTTAAATCATATTTCTCAGCTATAAATACGCGCTGAAAATGAGAAGAAATGGAAGAATGAGGTTACTGAATTTTTTTCTCATGAAAACCTTGCTGTACTATACAATTTCTGGTCCATAAATCATCTTTTGCATATGAAAAATTAGACATGGAAACATCAAAATCTTAGGCTAAATTTGGCTGGAAAATTTCTGCATTTTTAGGCCTAGAAATCTGTTCTAAATTGTTGGATAAACCTGCATCAAGGCCCTTCAAGCTTGGCTGGGAATCCCCTTGAAAACTCTGCCCCGAAAAAGCCCTGGAAATTAGAGGGGATGGCTGAAATACATTTACAAAAATGTGCTCCATATGATGCCTAAAATCAACATTACAAATGGGAGCATATGGCTACAAATCCTCTTCTATATTTGGTTGTTCCAAATTCTCCAAATCTACAATTTCCTCATTAGATGCGTCACTGCAAGTGTCATAGATGGGATCCCCAAAACTTTCCATATATTCCATGTCCGTGCAATGATCAACGATTTGAAATCTTGTATCTAAATCATTATGAAAATGAGAGATACATGCATTGTCTTCCACATCATCAAACAAAGGCTTATTTTCAAGATTTACTCTTTCAACATAATCACAATGTTGAAATTCAAGGTTAGATGAGTTTTAAGTTTTAACTCAAATATTAAACTTTAAAGCATGAACATATAAACTCAGGTTCACAATAGTACTGCATAATAAAATTTAAATTGCAATAAAACAAAAAACATAAGCTTTCATCTCTTTCAACTTTAATACTCTGCTGTTCACTGCCTTAAAGTTAGTCTAACTTTAACGCTTTGTTGGTCATTGCATTAAAGTTGGCATTGAGATGTTTCACCTATTGCCATGTACAGTAACAAAATAGCAATAAGATGAATAACATACAAAAGATAACAATACTAAAGAATCATAACCATTATTGGAGTCACCCTTATACTCAGATACTTTTACGTTTGATCTTGTCACCGAAGGGACAAGTCAATCTGGGTAAACACGTTATGTACCTTGAGAGAGAGAGTTCAAGTAGAAGTAAACAGACCTCAGATTTTTGTTTGATCAAAGTAGCAGCTCAGCCAGGTCAGTGCGGTCACGCTAAGCAGAGATATACAGTCACAAATCAAGTTTTTACACTGTCAGTGCCCCAAGGTCATATCGAGGGAGAACAAACACCTCACGCTGCAAGAGAGAAAAATCACGTAGCCGGTGAAAGATGATGGACAACACACGAAGATATTCAATCACGATGGATAGAACCCGCAGGTGCAGTTCATGATGAAGGGTGCACAGGAGAAAACCGCATGTGCAAATGGTGGAGGATCCGGAAGGAATGCAGACCCAATCTTGTGAAAAGATAATACATGTACATGCCCAGTAAGACATGTGCGAACTTAGTCCGTGGAGCGCAGGAGAGGGCTTGTAGGTGCCGAGGCATGCAGAGGATATCCATGCGCAGGAAAGAACCCAGTCACAGTCACGTGGGTGCGTGAAGAGAAATCAGTCACACGGGTACAACAAGAGAGATTAGTCATGCAGGTACAACAAGAGAGATCATTCACACGGGTATGGACAAACAATCACTGTGCTGAGGGATCACGCAGAGGTAAACACCGTGAAGGGACACGCAGAGTTAATCACCGCGGAGAAACACGCAAAGGTAATCACTGTGAAGAAACGCAGAGGTAAACACGGTGAAGGACACGCAGTCACTAAGTCACACAGGTACATCGAGTCAACACGGGTACAACAAGTCAACAACAATCGAGAGTCGAGGTAAGATAATAAAGAAAAGTATACTTCTTTTCTTTACATATAGGCTATGTTGCACAAGTTTCTGGAACACGGGTACGTTGGGTACGCGGACACGAGTATTCGATACGGCTAGAAGCTTCACCCAAATTTTTAGGAAATGTAGGGTTGGGAGCGACAATAATATATATTAATTTTTAAAATATATTTAAAAAAATAAAGTTAAAAAAAAACATAATTGATCAATTTCATAGCTTAAACTATTTTATCCTCTTAATCCTCTAGTAGTGTCATGAAATTCGTTCTTTTAAAGTTTACTCACTCCTCTAGGTCCACATTATACAAATGTCATTGTACGAGTTTGTAAAGGCAGGTTGCATATGTGTGTACGAAGCACCAATAGCTTCATAAATCATAAGATTCAATACTTTTCTAATTCCTTGTTCCAACTCCATCTATATTATTGCTCCTAAGAGTGCTTAGTCTTTGGGTGCCTATGCATTTTTTTTATGGTAACTACTACTTAATTCTAATGTGAATGAACACTTTCAATTTTTTTGTTATCTTGAGTTTGATATGGTTTATGATCTTAAATTGCTATATCAGTCAGTATGAATAACGTAAGCTAGCTATAATCATTTGAGATATGAATTAAAGTTGTTCAATATCTTAGTATTGTAAAAGGTCCATTTGTATTCACTTAAGTACACTTGCAAGTTGCAGCATATATTTTGAGTGTGAATGGGCCCTCTTTATTTATATAACCTTGAAAATAAAAAAAATGGCATTATTGATAGGTTCAATTGAAATTTTTATTATGGGTGATTTCTTAACACAATAAACTTCAATCGTCAATTGATTTTCAACACTTTTCTTATGATTTTGTCCTTCACATGGATGGGAGCTTATAGAAGTTCCCTGTCTGTTTGGGAGCTTCTGGAAGTTTCCAAATAGACGGGGAGCTTGTAGAAGCTCCCAATAAAAAGGGAGCTGCAAAAGCAAGTTCCCAAAAAGCTCCCATAAAAAAGGGGACGTTTCGTACCAGCTCCCAAGCTCCCAGGAGAGGGGAAACGTTGGGTACGGGTTGCCAAAATCCCGAGAGCAGTACTCGTGCAACTATGTATATAGGTTAGGGTAAATGAATAATATAACATGAGTCAAACACTAGGGATAAAAATAAAGTGGTCCAAATATAATAAAAGGTCAAAAGATAAAATAACGAAGGTCCAAAGGTTTTATAATAATAAAACCATAAAGTAAGTAAATGGTCCAAAAGTTATATAACCATAGTTTATATAACCATAAAGTAAAGTGTACCAAAAAAATAAATAAAACCCATAAGGCAAGGGTACACACACAATAAGAGTGCCAGGACCAAGTAAGATAAGGGACCATGAGTCAACAAGGGGACAACAACCCACACAACCAAAAGATCAAGGTGAACCATAAGCGTGGACAAGCATTCAACTATAGGACCAAAGAATTTGATCTTTTATCTCTCTCAAGACACAATGTTTTTTATACATTTTGTCATCACTGTATAAGGGAAAGATCCAAATGAATGGTACAATCCTTAGGTCCTCAACACTGCTCCTAAGGGTTAGGTGCTAGGGACATCGTCAAGGGGTGGCCAGTCCCTTGAGAAGCAACCTAGCAATAACTGATTAGGAGAGTGGTCATCATTATCTTCCATTCTTAAAGAATGGCTTTTAGCCCTAGGCTGAGTTTCAGTCTCACACTGAATCATGTTGATCAACCCCTGGACCTTGACCGGGTCCTCCAATCTCTCGGAGAATGGTTCTCAGTACTAAGCTGAGGTTCAGTCTCACACTGAAAGTTGATCAACTACCTGTAGGACTTACTTGGACATCGCGTCCCTAGTCCCAGAGCAGAATACCTTAGAGGCATATAGGGGCCCTAGCCACATGCTAGGGGCTTTTTCCATGGCATCAACCTGCTTGGTCCCAAACCAAGAACCCCAGGAGACTACTCTGGGCCCTAGGATACCTTCTAGGGTCTTACTCTTCCCTAGTCAACTGACTAGGGTACCATCTTCTTTGTGAATGGGTCTCGCAACCGCACTAACTTTAACACTCCCTCTCAGTAAGAGGGACATTCTTAGCACATCGATAATATACTGCACCCTTACATGGTGATAACTCATCTTGATGTCTTTCAGCCTGTCATCAAATACAAGTTTTCTTGAGAGCTTCAAACAACTCTCCATCTCAGCACGAAGCATGATCTCATAGATCCTCTTGGAAGTTATAGCTAACTTCCTCTGATAGCTAAGAATCACTTTCCACATATCATCTTTGACTGACTCCTCATAATGGGAGTAAACTAAATCAGCGACATGACTCCCATGGAGCAACCTTGAAGTTTTTCAATAGTTTTCTTAAAGAGATCAAATGAAGGCCGCTTGGCCTTCTCCCTCTGCTTCTCTAATCCAAAAGTCTTATAGTCTTCCATCTTTGAGTCACTGGAGGACTGATGGAAGATCACAATTACACTTTCATTTTCTGCAACCCCACTTGGTTGGGGACTAGATTGCTCCCTCTTGATCTCTGAATCTTGACTGGGGTAGAAAGCTTTAACAATATTTCCTGGGACCTTATAGAGGTCACCTTCATGAACTCCAATCACAATGTCTGAGCTTATACTTCTACCTTTAGACCATATAAAAACTTTTCCTTTTGAGAAAGTTACAGAGTACCCCTTACCTTCTAAAACCGTCACTGAAATAACATTCTTCTTTTGACTAGGAACGTATAAAATTTCCCCAACATTAATCAACATACCTGAATCAAGCTGTATGTGGGTTGAACCAACCCCTTTAATGTCAAAGGTACTTCCATCTCCAAGTTCCACTTTCTTGTGGAACTGCTTGGCCTTGATAGTTGCCAAGGTCTTCTTGAATCCAGTCATATGCTTGGTGGCTCCACTATCAATCCACCAAGAATCTGATAGGTTGGAGGTGGAACTTTAAAGTGTTGAAGCCAAGTAATATTCTTTTCCTTGATCTAGGTTCTTGGTCTCAACCCTTGACCTCTTTTGCTGAGGTTGCTCTTCTTCTGTCGCAATTGAAACATGATGTTTCTTTCTATGCCAATTTTTTGTTAGATGATTTTCTACACTCACATGCATTATGGCCAAGCTTACCATAGTTATAACACTTAACCCTTGATTTAAAAGAATGTTTACCTCGGGCTTCCTTACTATTGTCCTTGTGAGGTGGGGGATTCTTTCCTTTTTGTTTTGACGACTAGAGGTTGATTCTTATTAGGTGGAGGTTCGGATCTACTCTGGATCCTACTTTCTTCATCTAAACAATCATGCCACAACCTTTCGAAGTTTGGATGAACCTCTCTTCCATTTATTGAAGCCAAGAATGTCTCCCAAGTTGTAGGAAGACCATCAAACACTGTCTGCACAAGATCATCATCTTCTACTTTATCTCCAATGGCCATGAGTTGATCTCTTATCTTAGAGATCCTGGAAAGGAATGTTGCATCAGTCTCATCTCTCTCCATCTTAAGTGATCTAAGTTGCTTCTTCAAGGCTCTTCTCTGAGTAGGAGCTTTCTTCTCATAGAGGTTAGCTAGAGTATCAAAGTAGTCTTTGACTCTTTGGTTGTTCTTAAAAGAGCTAACACAACCATCAGATTATCTTTAACTGAGTCAAAGATGACTCTCTTTGCCTTGGCTTGTTTTCTCTTGAATGCTGCTCTTCCTTGGGCTGTAGTGGGCTCTTCAACAACTTTGGTAACCAATTCCTCTTGATCGCTTTCTTCTAGGATATTTAGAACCCTGCCTTCCATGCATTGAAATTTGAGGCTCCCTCAAGCCTATTTTCTGATTTTACTGAAGGAGTGGTCATCTTAACCTTTACTTGTCAACTTGAAGAGTAAGCTTCTGTAAGATATAAATCTTGTCTTAGGATCGATGTAGTTTCTGTTGGCTGCAAAAACAGAGTTAGCTACACCCATGCTCTGATACCATGTTGAAATTCAAGCTTGGATGAGTTTTAACACAAATATTAAACTTTAATGCATGAACATATAAACTCAGGTTCACAATAGTACTGCATAATAAAATTTAAGCTGCAATAAAACAAAAAACATAAAGTTTCATCTCTTTCAACTTTAATCCTCTACTGGTCACTACGTTAAAGTTAGTTTAACTTTAACGCTCTGCTGGTCACTGCATAAAGTTGGTCAATTGAGATGTTTCACCAATTGCCATGTACATTAACAAAATATTAATAAGATGAATAACATACAAAATATAACAATACTAAAGAATAATAACCATTGTTGGAGTCACCCTTATACTCAGATACTTTTACGTTTGATCTTGTCACCGAAGGGACAAGTCAATCTGGGTAAACATGTTATGTACCTTGAGAGAGAGAGTTCAGGTAGAAGTAAACATTTCTGATTTTTGTTTGATCAAAGTAGCAGCTCAGTCAGGTCAGTACGGTCACGCTAAGCAGAGATATACAGTCACATATCAACTTTTTACATTGTCAGTGTCCCACGGTCATTTTGAGGGAGAACAAACACTTCACACTGCAAGAGTGAAAAATCATGCAGCCGGTGAAAGATGCTGGACAACACACCAAGATATTCAGTCACGATGGATAGAACCCGCAGGTGTAGTTCACGATGAAGGGTGTGCAGGAGAAAACCGCATGTGCAGATGGTGGAGGATCCTGAAGGAATGTAGATCCAATTTTGTGAAAAGATAAGACATGTACAGGCCCAGTAAGACGCACGCAAACCCAGTCCGTGGAACGCAAGAGAGGACCCGTAGGTGCAGAGGCGCGTGGAGGATATCCACACGCAGAAAAGAATGCAGTCACAGTCACGTGGGTGCATGAAGACAAATTAGTCACACGGGTATAGCAAGAGAGATCAGTCATGCAAGAATGGACAAACAATCACGGTGCTGAATGATCACGTAGAGGTAAACTTCGTGAAGGGACATGCAGAGTTAATCACCGTGGAGAAACACACAGAGGTAATCACCGTGAAGAAACGCAGAGGTAAACATGGTGAAGGGCACACAGTCACTAAGTCACACAGGTATAGCGAGTCAGCACGAGTACAACGAGTCAGCAACAATCGAGACTCGAGGTAAGATAATAAAGAAAAGTATACTTCTTGTCTTTATATATAGGTTAGGGTAAATGAATGATTTAACATGAGTCAAACACTTAGGGATAAAAGTAAAGTGGTCCAAAAATAATAAAAGCTCAAAAGATAAAATAACAAAGGTCCAAGGGTTTTATAATAATAAAACCATAAAGTAAGCAAATTGTCCAAAAGTTATATAACCATAGTTTATATAACCATAACGTAAAGTGTACCTAAAAAAAAAACCCATAAGGCAAGGGTACACACACAATAAGAGTGCCAGGACCAAGTAAGACAAGGGACCATGAGTCAACAAGGGGACCACAACCCACACAACCAAAAGATCAAGGTGAACCATAAGGGTGGACAAGCATTCACCTATAGGACCAAAGACTTTTATCTTTTCTCTCTCTCAAGGTACAATGTTTTATATACATTTTGTCATCACTGTATAAGGGAAAGATCCAAACGAATGGTACAATCCTTAGGTCCTCAACACTGCTCATAAGGGTCAGATGCTAGGGACATTGTCAAGGGGTGGCCAGTCCCTTGAGAAGCAACCTAACAATAACCGATTAGGAGAGGGGAAATCATTATGTTCCATTCTTAAAGAATGGTTTTCATCCCTAGGCCGAGTTTCAGTCTCACATTGAATCATGTTGATCAACCCGTGGACCCTGATCGGGTCCTCCATTCTCTCAGAGAACGGTTCTCAGTACTAAGCTGAGTTTCAGTCTCACACTGAAACTTGATCAACTACCTACAAGACTTACTTGGACATCGCGTCCGTAGTCCCAGACCAGAATATGTCTCTTCCTCTATCTGTAGGATCTACTTGGACATTGCGTCCCTGGTCCTAGACGAGAATACCCTAGAGGCATATAGGGGCCCTAGCCATATGCTAGAGGATTTTGCCATGGCATCAACCTACTTGGTCCCAAACTAAGAACCCCAGGAGACTACTGGGGGCCCTAGGGTACTTTCTAGGTTCTTTCTCTGCCCTAGTCAACTGTTTAGGGTACCATCTTCTCTGAGAATGGGTCTCGCAGCTGCACTAACTTTAACACACAATACATGTCATTTACTTTAGAAATTTGAGAAGGATCAAGGCTTACCAAACTGTCATCATCACGAGGAGAGGAAATAGAAGCTTCAATGCTCTTTTCAATTAGGAGGTCTTCATCTATTTGGCCTTCAATGGAATCATGAGGTGGCTTATACCTTGGAGGTTTTTTTTTCATCTTGATGGACTTCTTCAACAACAAGGTTCTCAAACATTCCCTTGATATATTCAACATAGGGCATCCATTCCTTATGATGTCTATGGCCCCATTTTTGCAAAAAGTCTCAACCAAACCTGCAAAGGATGATATCACTTTTCTATGAAGACTTCGGAACCAATCCTTTGCCTTCCCTTTGAAACTTAGTTCAAACAACCTCATCAAAACATCTTTACGAGTAACACCAAAATCTGAAATTAACATCATGAAACTTGAAATGTATACTTTAGCTGAATCAATAAACTCATTAAATTTTGCAATATCATTCTAAAATGCCTCTGGCATATTGTTAAGGAACCCAAGGATGCTTGAGAAATCAAGAGGATTGAGTCCCTAGGGAAACTATGGAGGCAATGCCATATTTCTTCACTTTTACTCTTCAAAATATGTCTACCAAATTTGAAAATGCAGATAATCATACCTCATACCAATACAATTATGTGGATTTCCCAATGTAAATCTTCCAAAGCCTTCACAATGTTGCTTGCTTCACCCTACAAACAACAAGTTTTCAAAAATTTGCAAGGAACATGGGCTTCATCTCTTCATGGAGTTTCCAAAGCCTTCACAATGTTGCTTGCTTCACCCTACAAACAACAAGTTTTCAAAAATTTGCAAGGAACACGGGCTTCATCTCTTCATGGAGTCGCCATGTAAGAAGAAAAAATTGCTATAAGAACCTCCCACAAATGTAGCAAGACTAGAAATCTTGGGAAATGGACTTTATTCTCAGCAACGACGCAAAAATATTACAACTCAAGAGTCAAACTAGCATGCGTGATTAAACCCAAAAGAACAATACTAGCCCAACTGCAACTTAGAGGTGTTACCCACTATCACCTCAATACCACCTCTCTACACTTTAGGTTGGCTATTCTCCAACTCAAGGGGGGCTTCCTTAGGATAGGATTGCTAGGCTATGGCAAGGAAGGATCAAGGTGATTTAAAGAGAGAGCTTAGCAAAATGGTTTGTAGTTGTCATATAGAAAATAAGGGTGATGAAGGACCATGAAGACTAGTGCCAATCAACAGGGAAAATGGAGTCAAGGGGGGCTTGTCCAAGAGAGGGCAAGTTCATGAACGGTTAGGGAAATTAGGGCTACATTCACATACCACAAATAAACACCAACATGGTGAAAAATGAATGCAGGAAATTGCTAGGAAGATCCAATAATGGTGCCACATCAAGACAATGTCAACTAGGGTGTGCCTTGTACAATGAAGTATCACGAGCAATTCCCCTAGAAAGATGATCAGAGCAATGCAATATAATCATGCATAAGACAACTCGAGAAATAAATGGATAAAAACCAGGAAGTGCTAAGGGAAGATATTAGACAAAAAAGTGATATATGAAACAAGAATTAACAGAAAGTCTGAAGCACAAAATTGTTCTAGACATCACTGTGGAAATGCAACAAGACATGGATAAGATATGTCTGTGAAATTATATGCTCAAGATTCGACATTAAATTTTGAACCAGGGTAATCGTAAACATAGATGTGCAGGCACAGGAAATGCAGGATTAGATCCTTATCTGTCCTAACAACTTATGCTGGCAAACAAATCAAATCCACACTTCAATGCAAATAAACGAAAGAAAGCGGAAATGAACTCAATTGATTGAAAGTAAACTGAACACCTCAGGATTAAGCTTATCACTGGATTGCAAGATCATGTATCTTGAGTTACACCTCGATCTTCAGTGGCTACTTCCTGTAGTGTTAAAGCTATCAACTTGCAATAAATACACAATAGTGAAATTACAATGCAAAAATAGAATACTCCCTAAATTAAATGAAAGCCCATTGTAACTAATCTAAGTAAGTATTTTCTGAATGTTGAGCTACTGAACTGCAGGATTCTTTAGATGTTGATTATGTCTCTTCAGTTTTTCAATGACTAAATCAACACAGCCCGAGTCTTCAATAGTTCTTGAAATATCCTAATGTAAAAAGGGCAGCATGTAACTCTAGCCACAAGTGATTAAAAATATTGAGTATAGGTTTCACCTTTTGATATCAGATGTTGGATGATGGTTTTATTGTGTGTCAATGTTCAAAGGATTCAGTGGTTTAGAATATAACAATAAAGCCATCTTTACATAAAGCCAAACTATTACATACAAGGCAACACTAATATGACCGCTAAACAGTATTGTAACAACCTATTTTAATATAGTAAACAAACTCTATCAGAATGAAAATTCTTAAACCCTAACCTAATATTTCATAACAAAATCACTCTTCCAAAACCTTAACATGTTAAAAGCAAGAAATAAAGTCAATACAGGAATAGCCTTTCCATTGAATGTTGACTAAGGACATGTTTATTGTATAGCATACAAGATACGGTGAGTCACATTTCAGTTTGCATGATTCAGCCTCATTCAAGGCTTGAATGCAATCTTTCACCTATCTTAGATAGAGTTCATGCATTATGAATAATGATTGACTAGAACCATCACAAATTCTAAGTTCTGGTTTAATGAAAATTCAATGGGAAATCAAAACAGAGCATTCGAAACAGAGTACAGGAATTGATAAAGAAACAAAATTCCAATTTCTAACTAATGCAACACTTCAAATAAGTCATGAATTACAATAATTAAAGAGATCAAAACTATACTATGTAAAGAAATTTACAGTACAGAAATCAAATCAAATAAAGAAATGCTTTGTTGTTTTTATATGTCTATTTAAAAAAATAGGCGAATACAGAAAATAAGCTAATGTAGATCTGCCACACCAACAGAATTGCAAATCTGAACTAACCCATAAAACTCGATATAAATTGACAGCAAGATGAATCACATACCAACAATCAGCTAATCACAACTAACAATATAACAGACTCTACACTCAGAAATGAACTATCTACACAAGCAAAATACAAAAGCGATGCTACACCAGATTGGTGGGCCCAAACCAACTGGGGAAGCACACTCGACTCACAGACAAAAGAAAATGTCGAACACAAATATATAAAAGTCAGTCTTCCATTAACGTATCAAGTCAGCTACAAAATCAATCTCATGAAAATAATTACAAACAGAAATTTCAACAGCATTACAGTGTGTTTTCTGACTTATTCCTCCTGTCTATTACCTCACAACTCATGCATATATAAAGTGAAACTTAACAGATAATTCAAATCCCTGTTTTTTTTGTAACCATGGAATGGTGCTGGCAAGGTACCAGCTTCTTCATTCTTTGCTTCAGTGCGGGAGGGTGGGAAATTATTTGTTTGGACAAAAAAAGAAACAAAATGTTACATTTTTAGCATGGATCTGGGAAATCAAGGGCTCTAGGATGTACCTATTATTTATTTAGTAAATTTTCCAGGTGTAAAGCTCATGCATTTTAATGGAGATACTTAAATGAGTTGTTAGACTATAGAGTGTCTGAATGGAATGTTTGGATTAAAAGATGTCTGTCAGATATCCTAACTTTATGCAAATTTGAAAGAGCTTGTGAAATGGGAGTGTTGAAGCATAAATTTATTTTCAATGCCTTTTGCAGAGGTTAAATGGTTTCTGTGCTGGCACATGCCTGGTGTTCACTTTGGTACATACGTGTAGTGTTGTAAACCAATTGTCAGAAATTTCAGGATGACCCCAGACAACAAAATTTCATATGAAATCTAGCAGAATCTAATAACATGTTTTCGTAATTTTGTGTGACATGATATGGCAGTATGTCAATTTCTAATAACCATAGAATAGCAGGAACCTGCTTAAGGTCTCCTGGGATGATTCTTTATAAGCCAGTGGGTGCTCCAGAGCAAGCATCAAATAATAACAATGCAAGTAAATACTGTTGTCTGGAACTATTATAAACATTTTTAAAAGCTTTTGATTAGAAGAAACCTGAGCACCTGAGCATATTTTATTTGCTTTAACTACTTGTCACCGAGGGATGGTATTTATTAGCTTGTAGTTTTATTATTTTCCATGTGTTTAGTAGGTCACTAAAAAAAGGCATACTAACGGCGATTTTATCAGTCATAACTTCGAGATTGTGTGGGTGGCTATATATTAGAATTCTTATCCTAGTGGTTGTGCTGCCATCTAATATCTCAGAAGGGTTTTAACCTCTAACAGTGAAAGCCTGAAACCTCATTGGTATTGCAGATTGATCCAGATTGCATCGCAGATATTGTTCATGGAGAATTAAATGGGCACAACTTGAGGGGTAACACAGAGTCAGATGAAGATAACAGTGCTTTTACCCATGAAGAAATACATACAGGAAACTATGCTGTTTCACCAAGGGATCTAGCAAGACGTTTGAATGAGGTTCGAGAATCAAGGCTACATGAACGCATCATAGAGCTTGAAGCAGAGCTTGAAGCTACTCAAACCAAATTGCAGGCGTTCGAATCAGGGTACCAGCAATCAGAAGGGCTTAATCAGGACATCCAATTTTTTATTTCAGGCATTTACCTAGCCCATTTATTGTATTCGTATTATTTCTTTCATGTGAATTCAAAGAAATCATTGGTAGAGTCCTAGGTTTGTAGTAAAATTAAAGATTCTAGGTTGACTTGGGAAAATATGTGATTGAGAGAGCTTTCTAATGAAGCCTTTTGAGCCTGCATTTTATATTTTTGTTCTTTAATTTGTTTTTAAGGTATGCATGCTATGCATTGCTGATCTCTCTCTCTCTCTCTCTCTCTATCTCTGTACAGGTTCCGAGGTACCTGCTATGAGACCTAATTATTTGGAAAGTCAAAGTGGTTATTCAGCAGGCAATAGGAGTTCCTTGAAGGCATCTTCCAACATACCATATAATCAGAAGGAAGTTTGTCATTGTATCATTGAAGAACTATCAGAAGGTTCAGGGTCTCAAGCTATGGACCTCAACGGGGCTTGCAGTGAAGCTAAACAGAATCAGAATACCATTGATAAAGAATCCAAAGAGAATCAAAATCTGCCCCTCTTTTTAACTCTTTCAGGAGATGCTCTTTCTGCATACAATGAAGCTTATGATGAGTTTATGAAAGTGTCATCAGAAAAAGAGGTGACTATGTTTGACTCTGCTGAGATTAAGGATGTTCCACCCACTAAGCAGTCATTTGTAGTTGACAATGAAGCCCTCAAATACCTTTCATTGGATGATTTGCCTGAAAGCAATGACACACAAACTTGCCCTTGCTACAAGGAGAAAGATGGTAAGTGTATTTCACACCCTGATCCATTTCTGTTCCTCTCTGCAGATTGTTGGAATATAATGGGTTCTCATCCACAGTGTACCCAAGGAAGCTGTAGTTCAAGTGACCTTTACAGTTTGACATCTCCAAATCACATGGAGCTGGGGTCAGAGGGGATTGGCTTGAAGAATCCCGATTTTCCTGATTGTGTTCTTGAAGATACTTCTGGAAGTACACCATGTTCTATAAAATTTGTCGATACTAGTTTGATACACAGTAATTGCAATCATGACAAATCTCTTGGCATGAATATTGCTCCAGAACCAGCAAACCTCATGGTAAATATGGATACTTTATGCAGCAAAGATGGATCGACGACTAATACTACAGCACTCACGGTAGAGCAGTGCAGTTCTGTAAACCTGATTCCCACTAGAGGGAAAAAAAAGTTATTTTCTGTTGTGGATCAATTGCCTGAAGTGAGCACAACTGTGCTTGATAAAATAAGATCCTGGGATACCCTTGCTATAGTTGGAGCATCAGAATTTGACACAGATAAGACTTTGTGCCATGAAGTGGGCCATAGCAAGATGCCTGATTCTGAACCGTATTTTTTTCACCAGTCAAACACCACATCGGATGACTCTGACTATATCTCCGAGGTTGATGATCATTTAGGAAAGTTATTAATAAAGCGCATTATTGAGAAGAGAAGACAAGGTTCTCCTATAGTTGAGAAAGCAGAAAGTATATTTGCATCATTGGAGAAAAATGATCAGAATTTTCACTAATTCAGATTACATTGGGCATGCTGATTTCGAGCATGTAAATTATAAAGATGCAATTGGCTCTTTTTCAAGTACAGTCCCTTTGTGAAAGAGGCCACATGTCAGGACTCAGAAGAGAAACGAGTGGCAAACATGCCTACACATTATAGGACCTCATCTGAGTGGCAGTGTTATGGGTGTGATGCTGGGCTTCCTTGATCACTTAACTCTGATGTACTACAGAGTCGAATTTTTCAAGATGTGAGCTGAATAAAAGCATGTGGTGTGGGACAAACTTTGGTCATCGATGCCATACGCGAAGCATGTGTTAACGAAGAGTTTGTTGCTGGAGGGAACTATAGAAACATTTTTGGTGCTGGTTTTGTTGGATACAAGCTAAACTATATAAGGTCTCGTGTCTTTGTAAAATGATTTATGTAATAGGAAGATTATCGTATATTTTGAATGAAGTTACTGTCGTCATGGGATCTTTTGTTGTGGCTTGAGAGGTCTTAAGGTAGTGATTGTTTTTCCATTCTCATGACACTGTCTTTGTAAAATGATTTTTTTAATAAAAGAATGTCGTCTATCTTGATTCATGTTATCAACAAAACAGCATCTTTTTTGTGGTATGATAGATGTGAGGATTCTTTGCATTCCATTCTGATAAAATCAAGGTGAGATCCTGTTGCAACTTGGATGTGCTGTTATGAGCTGGCTGGTTCTGCTTTAAAATAAAATACAAATATGTGCGAGTTTGTGTGCATCGCAGGTTCCAGTTACTGTGGGACATATTGATGCAGTGTGCCATTAAGGAGGGATGGGGCATGCAATAGTCCCTAATCATATTTACTTATACTGATGTTTATGTTTTGGTGGTCAGAGGAAGAGGTCATTTCCACAATTTGTGAATCGATAATCTCTGAGAAGATAACAAATTCATCAGGTTGGCATGAAGTGATTCCTTCCAAATATATTCCTTGCAATCATAGCTTGTCCTTGTTACTGAAATGATAATAAAGGAATTAAAAAAATTAGGCATAAATTTCATACACTGCGTTGGTAATTAATACTGCACATTTTCATTGTGCATCATGTGAGATTCTGACTAAAGGCTTCCAACAAAAATAATTTATTCTACATTGTTTCACAGGGTATAAAATGCTATGTTGACTTTTGTCGACAACTGCTCTTGGCTAGCAGCTATTTTGTGCTTAATAGCTTTAGCTATTGTGTACTAATTGTTTTATGTCGTCGCACCAGCATGTACCTTCTTTATTTTGGTTTAATGTAAATTCTATGTAGCAGTTAAAAGATATCACTGCCTGAATGTATCGGTTTATGCTTCTAGGTGGTATTGGATAATAACATATGCCACAGTAGACAATTGATTTAGACTTATCTCTAAAACATTGCTCATATCCAATATTTTTCCAAAGCATTGCTCCCTTAGAGGGAAAATAAGATGCTAGCTTTCAACTTATGCATAAAAGAGTGCCATTTCATTTGAGTTATTCAAACCCCAAATTGTATTTGGAGATGATATTTATTACTAAATGAACTAGATTTCACTCAACGACGAAACCCTAGATGGGGTTGAAGCACATAATGAAACACGAGGAAGAATAAGCACATTCACACAATATTATATTATGAAAATACTTTAGATGATTACAAGATTCCTCTCTTATATTTAGTTTAAGAGGAGATATTTGACAAAACTCTAAAAGCTAATACTAACAAAAAAACCTATTTTCTAGCTGAAGGTACCAAGGTAAGCAAGCCTTATGTTCTAACACCCTCTCTTAAGGCTTATAATACCGAAAACAAAACTCATTGAAAGCAAACACACTTCGACTGTGAACACATTCACTGAAGACTAAAAACAACATAATCAATCGTTCTTCAGAAGCTTCTTTGAGAACTAGTAAGACTCCTTCAAGCTGCTCCCTGTGCTTCCAAAAGGTATAGTCTCCTAGCTATAGTTTAAGTTCCCAACATTATTGAACAACATTTACACATGAAATGTTTCATAACCCTTGTAAATGTATGATATCGAACTTCTAGATTCCGAATATCTCCTAAACTAGAAAACAAGAATCTCCACATTCATGTCTTATAACCCCAACGAGATATAGTTTCTCCTATCCACAAACATCCCAAACTATAAAATGAATAACAAATCAATAAAAGATATCAGATTTTCTCCCCTGCATGTACACTTAAAATAATGTGAAAGCAAGAAAACAAAAAATATAGCAGATTTATCATTATATGCTTGCAGCATTTAGAAAAATATATGCTTGCAATCAGTGTTATCAGAACCAGTCTGGTGGTCGAACCGCCCAACCCCAGGACCCAAAACAGGACCGAAACCAGACAAAAACCGGATACCTGTTAAGCCAAAATACATAAAATATTCATATTTTCAATATATATATATATATATATATATAGATATAGATATATATACACAAGTACGCAAATCTGCCCCAAATTAGCTCAAAATTAGACAAAAAAAAACTAAGAACATTGAAGAAATCCCTTTGAAGATTGAAACAGCTCCAATTGTGAAAAAAAACTCAACTCACAAGCTCTTGCCTTCAACCCAAACTCCTCTCCAAATCAGTCGTACCTCCTCTCCTCAACAAATTGGTTGTACCTCTTCTTCAAAACGTCATACAGACATCGTATCACAGTTTGTACACTCAGCCCAGCCATAAGAAAACTCCAAAGATGAGTATGATGGATTAAGAGGGTGCTAACACCATTTTATAAGCTTTGTAGGGCTATTAGGTTAAACATCTTAAGCCGAAGTGTCCTCCTTTTTTTGTTTTTTATTAAAAAAATTGAAAATTGTGTTTTTTAGGCTCCACAACAACACTATACGGAACCAACCGGTTTTAAGAAGACCGATCAGATCATTACCAAACCTGGCCCAGCCGGTTCAGTACATAACCAACCAAAAACGGGCAGAATCCGTTGGTTCGCCTGAAAAGCTCACAAACCGGTCGGACCGACCGGTTTTACTGGTTCTGGGCTGGTTTTGATAACATTGCTTGCACTGTGACTTGTGCAAGAGATGACTCTGTTACTGATCCAGGGATCAGTGATTACTCGGGAGCGAACGCAGGCGGCAAAATGACATTAGAACGCGGGAACTGACGGAAAAGTCAATGGATTAGGGTTAAAGTTAAAAAAATAATTATATTAAAAACTAAAATTGCCTTGAAATTCGACAAATCTCACCCATAATTCCTTCAATCCGTCTTCAAGTTCGCATTAAATTCGTTTGAATTCGAATTTGATGAGGTTTGTTTCGGTTTGATGCAGTTTGATTTGAAGTTCGGCATTGAAATTCGCCGATCTTAAACAAATTCCATTTATTTTGATAAAGTTTGGCAAATTCGAATTTCATAGAAGAAATTCGCCGAACCTAATGAAATAGCATCACTCCATGTCTTCAAAGTGTGGGTCTCTTAAAATGAAAACAATGGCAGTTTTTTAGCAGGTTCATCACCGTTGTCACTTTCTTGGGATCAATAGTAATGGCTATATTTGTTCAAGGTCATTGCCACTGGTTTTGCAATTAATTGTTGTATGACCTGTTTTTCCACAATAGTAACACTCAATCTCACTCATACTTGTCGTTTTCTTTCTATTCCTTTCCTGAGTATAGTGCAATTTTTGGCCTTAGAGTCTTCTTTTGAATCTTCTGTAATTGCTCTCATCTTGGGTGTGCTTTCCACTATGCAAATAGAATAGAAGGTAGATAAAAGGTTCTATTCCAGCAAAATACAGCCCTAGGGATACCATTTAACCATTCAAAAGTTCACCTACCTTACTCCAAGAAGACAAAACCTTGACTTACTTGAGCTATGTGTTGTTGAACAAATCCAAGCATCCACCAAGCATGAGCATAAAAAAAGAATTCATCCAACTTTCATCCACGAGCAAAGAGAAAAGACTCCAAGAGGTGCACATTACTCCAAAAGGCTATTTAGGGTAAAAATGTAACATATTTGAGTTTTGTCCCATAAGTTGTGTTTTGAAAATGAAGTGAGGAGATCTATTTATATGTTCTCACACTCACTTTTACAAATAAATGAGGCCAGCATGCCTTAATATGTCAATTTGAAATTACAAAATGTCAACTTCAATTATAACATAAAATAATATAAAATAATCAAATATGTGGGTAACTTGGGGCATTTTCCCTAAAGTTTACCCAAAAACGAGTAAAATAGCTAAAAATGAGCAAATTACTCCGAATTGAAGGCTGGAGTAAGCAAGGGGGACATCCCCCCCAAATCAAGCAGTACGGCCTGGATGAAGAGATGGCGTCATCACTGGAAAGGGAGAAGGGTAGTATGCTGAAAGAGAACCTAGAAGGGTGTGTCAGGTGACCGGAAGAGGAGGCAATAGCCTCATAGCTGAAAGAATTGTCACCAGAGTAGAAAACAAGTGGGGGGTCATGTGACCCAGCGATCTGCCCCTAGCAGCCCTAGACACCAACTCCAGGGTTAAAAACCTCGACAAAGGGCAGTTAGCAATGCCACTAAGCCATAGTACTCCTAAAGACAAATCCAAAGGGTTGGGCCATAACCATCCCTTGGAGATGATACTCATAACACCCATCTAGGCTTAGAAAAATGCGACCCCTCTCTTACTTGGTGCTTGAACACCTAGCTTTGGGAAGTAGTGAATGTGGGCAAAAAGGTAATTAGAAATCCATGTAAATTCATATTAAAATAAATTTAAATCATACCCATATATAGAGGAAGAAGGGATGTGAGAATTGAAACAGGTTGATGTTTCATAACATCATGTGCTTGGATATAAAACGGTAGGTATTTTGTGGGTTTGGAGTGCATGTAAATGGGCATATCATTGTACTTGTTTAAGCATGTGTATTGCTAGTACATTAGTTCACTAGTATAAGGTCTAGATGTAGACTTAGGTGATGAGGAAGCATGTTGTAATTCTTTTTAATGTTTGTAGCTTGGACAAGTACTTTTGCATATGCTAAGTGTCTAGCATGCAGGAGTTATCCACATTACCTCTTTAGGTACTTGCTTGAGAGAGCAAGTGACTTTTGTATATCTTGCGTTAGTCTAGCTTAGGAAAATCACATTAGTTAACTTAATGTTGGCTAATGACTAAAACTAACTTAAGATTAAGTCACTGATGTTGATCTTAAGTGAGGCTTGAGATCTAATCTCAACCATCCATCACAACATTTTGGAGATTGAGGGTTAGGGTTTTGGTCATTGAGATGTTATAAAAGGAAGCGTAAGGAGAGGAGAAAACACAAAAACCACAAAAAGTGAGTAAGATCTCAATGATTGGTTGGAGGACTTTTAGCCAAGTGTGCATGGACAGGATTCGAGGAAAGCAAGGGACAACAAAGGGATTAGCAACCAACAAGATCGAAGGACCGATCTTGAGGTGTGACAAGCTATCTTTCTATTTTTGTATTATTCCTCAGTGGGCCATTATCCTAGGACAGGAGCCCATGATTTTATCTTAATAAAATCATCGTTTTTTCTGGTTTTTCCTCATTAGGGTTTTCCAGGGGAAACAAGTGTGTCAAATGTGTTGATTTCTTGTTTATAATTATGCTGCATTATTTGTTAAAAACATTAGTGTATTTCTATTTATAATTTAAGCAATAAATTATCGAGAATAAAGATGAGATCTAGTGTCCAGAATTTAACATGGTATCAGAGCGATAAACTTTGAGGAGGAGGAAATTGTGTTTGGCAAAGTAGTTTACGAGCAAAATTAAAAGAAAGGGAAAGGGATGTACGACCACTGTACAATCGTTGTATAGCAACGAATGACCCTGTACGTTTGCGTGAGCTGGGAGATTAGTCGTGGGTGCTGAGGCGTGAGTTGGCTGCAGTGTTGGGGGGATTAGCAGGGGTAAAAGAGGAGGCTGTAGTAGATGAAGCGGCTCGACAGGGAGAAGCTGCAAGGGGCCATAGTTGTAGTCAACGTAGCAGCTAGGCATGAGCGCTGCCAATAACAGTTGTTGGGAAGGAGATCGTGGCAGAGGAGTGGTTGCACGAGAGCATGAAGAGTTGAGGTAGTTAGGCAGAGATAGAGCCGACAATAAATGGAATCCATGGGTGGATCAGGCCACGAGCTAATAGATCTAGGAAGAGGTGGCAAGCAAGAGGTGAGGACTATGGAGGAGCTGGGAGAGTTGGTGGGATTTGGGAGAAAGACCCGCATGGAGTATTTGGCAAAGCAGGCCGTGAAGGAGGGAACGGGATGTGAAGGTAATGGCAACAAGAGATCAAGTGTTGGGTTGTGGAGCCGCAATTGGTAGCCAGTCGCTAGGTGAAGAAAGGGGACTGATTAGTAGAGCAAGTCATCAGCACAGTCGCAACTAAACAACTCAATTGCTAAGGCATAACAGGCGCCAGGATGTGCTGCTAGAAGAGTTCGAGCAGCCTAGAAATAGACATGGTTAGCGAGCAGAAAGCTTAGGTAGACCTTGGGCAGCAGCACAAGGATGCAGGTAGCCTCGAGAAGACCGTAGAGGGTTTGGGCAATCGATAGCAGGTTCGGGTAGTGGGTAGAAGTTCGGAAGACGGGTAAAAATCCAGGGAGCAAGTAGAAATTAGAGCAGCAGTTCAGTAGGTTGAAGATGGACACAACTGGTTTGAGGTATCAAGACAGGTTGGAGGGTGCATCAAATAGAACCCTTATGGGAGGGTCACATTAGTTCTCATGGAGGACAATTTGTGGGAGTTTGCTAGCACAACTGTGACCCCACTGATGGATCCTGTAATATCCCAAATACTGATATTTTCTAATTCTATGCAAAATTTTGAAATCGCTGGGCATGCAAAAATGCCATGCAAAATTACCCTATATTATCATTGATTTTAGGGTTAGGGTTTGCAGGATAGAATGAACACTTACCACTGATAAGCCGACTGAAAATGTTCTAGAGAGAATACACATGCAAGATAAACTGAACTGATGAAGGAATAACACCTTTTTCCTCCGTAATACCTCCAGTAGTCTGAATCAGCTAAGGATGACGTTTTTGATGAAGGGATGGTCAGTTTCAGTTGAAAGTGGGTCGAAGTGTAGGTGTGCTTGTGCCAGAGAGGATGGTCGGAGCATGCAGGAGTTTGGACCTCTCCAGATACCCTAGCAAATTGATCTACCTGACTGATGCTCATGCCCCCACACCTCTGTATTCTGCTGCTAGCTGCTCCAGGTGCGCAATCCGGTGGCTGATAATCACTCAAGGCAGTAGAGTGATCTTGTCAGTGAGGATGCAGGCCACATGTGGAAGAAATATGGTGATCCGGAGTCCCGGTGAATGACTTGGGTTTTCCAGCTAAATGCCCTCAGTTGTACGAATGAACCTGCAAATAATCTTTCGGCTTACACCGGAACACTGAATAATGATGAATGCAATAGATGCGGTGACAAACCTGGATGGTTTATCCTAAAGGAGACTAGGGCAACTGTCGAACCCTCGTTAGTTGAAGACTCCGTCCTCAACCCCAACTGCCGTAGCTGCACGCTGTGCTGCTGCTCAAATATCCAAATCGATCAATAATAAACATAGGTATCTCTTTAGGCTCCCTTATTCTTCTTAAATCGATCCTTATGCACTTTTAGGGTTCGCATGTCACTTTTAGGGTTTGTGCTTTTACTTTTGCATGCATGCGATTCTAATTTGATGTTGACTTTTAAGCCTAAAGAGAAAAGGCTTCTTCTAGCCTACTGCTGACTTTAGTACTGAATGTGTGTCACGAGTTGTTTTAAGTACCAAACGTCCTCACTCAATCCCCTCTTATGCAGTACCCGCTCGAACCTATGGAGATTAAGTAGGTTAGCGGGTGTTTTGTTGCCTAATCGGACGAGGACATTACAGTCCTCCTCGCTTGAGATTGCTTGTCCTCAAGCAACTGCAAACTGGGATGCTGCAATACCTGTTCTCCTTCCCATGTGGCATCCTCCGGAGGTAATTCTTTCCATTGGACCAAGTATTCTCTAATCACCCAGTTTCGGAGTTTTCTTTCTCGAGTCTCTACGATCCGTTCTGGAATCAGTATCAATAGTCCCTCATCATCCAAGGGAGGTAACTCTGTTGATGGAGCAATGTGTTGTCCAATGGTCTTTTTCAGGTTGGACACATGGAATACATTGTGAATTTTGCTCTCCTGTGGCAGTTCTAGTTCATACGCCACCTCTCCCACCTTTATGATTATTCTATAGTGTCCGTAGAAGCGAGGTTTTAACTTTTTCGCTCCTTTCTTCTTAAGTGAAGACTGTCAGTAGGGTTGGAGCCATAACTATACCGGATCTCCTACTTCAAAGCTTTGCTCAACCTTGTGTCTGTCTTCATACAACTTTTGCTGATTCTGGGCTGTCTGTAAGTTCTCTTTCAGGATTTTAAGGATATCCTGACTGTCCTGTATCCAATCCTTTGCCTTAGGAGCCCTGCTGTCTCCGAATGCTAAATCTGCATAGTCCAAGGCCTCATAGCCATATAATGCCTTAAAAGGTGTCATCCTAATAGACATGTGGTAGGTAGTATTGTAGCAGTACTCCCCTAAGTGTAGCCATTTAATCCAGGTTCGTTGCTTCCCTGTTACATAGTTCCTCTCATACCCTTCAATCCACTTGTTGACAATCTCGGTTTGTCCATCACTCTGGGGATGATAACTCGTGCTGGTAGGAAGCTCGGTTCCCACTAACCTGAATAGCTCCTGCCAGAAGGCACCTATGAATCTACTGTCCCGATCACTGACAATGGTCTTGGGTAACCTGAAGACCTCTCTGAAAAATAACTCAGCTACCTAGGCTGCGGAGTAATCGGATGATATAGAAAAGAAATGTGCAAATTTGGTTAGTCGATCAACCACGACATATAAGCAATCTCGCCCTTGGACCTTGGGCAATCCTGTAATGAAGTCCATGGAGATACTTTCCCACTTTTGTTCCGGAATTGGTAGTGGTTGAAGCAACCTTGCTGGATGGATGTGCTCAATCTTGTTCTGCTGACAAATGCTACATTCCCGCACGTGCTGCATAACCTCCCCCTTGAGACCCTTCCATGAGAACCTCTCTCGGATCTGCTTGTAGGTCTTCAAGAAACCCTGATGTCCTGATAGTGGAGAGTCATGTGCTGCCTGTATGATTTTCTTCCTTAAAGCTGATTCTGGGACGAGGTATATCCTGCTCTTGTAATAGATGATGTCATCGACAATTCTGTACCTATCATCCTTAACTTGCCCATCCAATAATTTGCAAGCGAATTTATTTTTGGAGTACTCTACTAAGAGAAGAGTCCTCCAATCTGTAGATATACTCATGAGAGATAATGAAGCGGGTCATCTGGATAATGCATCAGCTACTATATTATTCTTACCCTTCACATACTCTATCTCGAAATCGTAGGCTTGTACTTTGCTGACCCATTTGTGTTGGCGCTCATTCAGTTCCTTCTGCTCCAAGAAGTACTTGAGGCTGTTATGATCTGTCTTGATTTTGAACTTGCTGCCCACCAGGTATTGTTTGAATTTCGTGAGAGCATGTAAGATGGCTAGCATCTCTTTGTCATAAATGGAGTAGTGGCGCTCATAGTTCTTCAGTTTCCTGCTCTCAAATGCAATAGGGTGATGGTTTTGCATCAATACTGCTCCTAGCCCTTCTCCTGAGGCATCACATTATACTACAAATGGTTGTGAGAAGTCTGGTAATGCT
Organism: Pseudotsuga menziesii; assembly: GCA_001517045.1. Classification (NCBI taxonomy): domain Eukaryota; kingdom Viridiplantae; phylum Streptophyta; class Pinopsida; order Pinales; family Pinaceae; genus Pseudotsuga; species Pseudotsuga menziesii. Next base: position 175,720 of record LPNX010614722.1, read on the forward strand.
AAAACTGGGCAAGAACTCATAATGACTTTTATCTCCTCAGAAGTTTTCTGTGCTAATTTTGTCGAGGTGAAGGCTCCCTTCTTTGTGAGATCTGTGAGGGGTGCGGCGAATTGGGAGAACCCCTTAACATACCTCCGGTAATATGTGCAAAGGCCTAAGAAGCCTCTCAATTCTATGACTGTTTTTGGCATGGGCCAATCCCCGATAGCTCGGATTTTCTCCATATCAACCTGTACTCCTTTTGCACTGATTATTCACCCTAGATACAACATTTCCTTCATGCCAAATTCACACTTGGACATTTTCGCATAAAGCGAGTGTTCATCTAGAATGCTCAATACTTCATCCAGATGTTTCAGATGTTCCTCCCATGTTCTGCTATAAATCAAGATGTCATCAAAGAATACTAGCAAAAACTTACGTAACTGAACTCTGAAAATATGGTTCATGCATGACTGAAAAGTGGCTGGCGCATTGGTAAGTCCAAAAGGCATGACTAGGAATTCATAGGGACCATAGTGACAACAGAAAGCTGTTTTAGAAATGTCTTGAACCATTACTCGGATCTGATGGTACCTTGAGCGAAGATCAATCTTTGAAAAGTATTTGGCACCCTGCAGCTCGTCCATGAGTTCATCAATCCTAGGGATGGGATACCTGTTTTTGATGGTCTTTTTGTTGAGTGCTCGGTAATCGATGCACATTCGCAGTGTACCATCCTTCTTCTTGACTAAGACCACTGATGATGCAAAGGGGCTAGAGCTGGGCCGAATGTATCCAAGCTCCAACAATTCTTTGATCGTCTTCTCGATCTCATCCTTGTATCTTTTGGGATGTCGATAAGGAGTGGTGATGACGCCTGTGTCCCCTCCTCTAGCTGAATGATGTGCTAAAAGCCCCTGTCTGGCAATCTATCTGCTGGAAGGTCCCAAAATACCTTTTCGTGCTTCTGTAATAAGGCTTGAATATCATCTGGGTGTTGTGTGTTGTTCTCTGGAGGTTTCCTAAAGGTGACCAAACATTCTGCAGTCCATTCTATGTCATCCTGTCTGAGTACTGCCTCCATTCTCTGTGAAGAGACTGGTTTTGGGGGATAAGTGTTCATGCCCCTCAAAACTACCTGTTTTCCATCTGGCCCTTGGAATTCCATTTCCATTGCTCGGTAGTTTGTAGTATATTTCCCTATTGAATAAAGCCATTGAACGTCTAATACTACATGAGTATCTACCACATCTACTACATAAAATGAATCTGTCATCTGGTAGTTGCCTAATGTGACATTCAATTTTGGAATCCAATAGTTGCACTCCATGCTGGAGTTTCCGGCTACAGCTACAGTAAATCCCTCGAACTTCTCTGTCTGAATACCCCTCTTGGCTACCCAAGCGGAGTCAATGAAATTGTGGGTTGCTCCCCCATCAATCAATACTTCCACTCTGTGGATCCTATACTACTCCTCTGACCCTGAGAGTATGGAATCTAGGTACTCCAGATAACGTAGCAATGACTCCCTTTGGTGTATCACCCTGGAGTGACTCTTCCTTTGCTGCCCGTGGTTCTTCTGTTGCCTCCTGCTCATAGTAATCCCCGTCACTGTCTGAATACACTTCGATGTAGTGAGGCTTGGCCTTCCCTGCGCACTTGTGTCCTGGAACCCATGGTTCCTAACAATTAAAACATAATTTCTTTCGCCTCAAATCTTTCCTAGTGTCCTTGTCTAACCATGTTTTCTTTGGAAAATCCTGCTGGAAAGGTTTCTTGTCCTTGTCCCTAACTGGAAAGTTGGTTTTGAGAGGGAACCTGTTCTTCAGAACTGAATCTTGGAGATCTCTGGCTCGGCTAATGGCATCCTGTAGAGTGGGGGGGTTGTAGGCTTTCACCCATCCCCGTAGTGGCTCTGTTAGGGCCTCAGTAAACAACATTGTCAACCTGCTCTTTGATACATCTGTTACCATGACCGCTATCCTCTGGAATTCTGAGATGAAGGCCTCGGCGCTACCTGTCTGTTTGAGTTGAGCCAACTCTCTGAAATGTATCTCTGGATCCTTCCTGTCGAACCTCTCCATGTGTTTCTGAGTGAACTCACCATAGGAGTGAATGGTGTTGTGACCCAATGTCACTAATCCGTGGTACCACCACTCATGAGCCTCTCCGTCCAGGTGGAGTGTAGCCAATTTAATGGAATCTGTCTCTGTCATGGGATTGAGTTGGAAGTAGGTATCCAACTTTTGAACCCATATCCTCGCTGAACCTCTGCGAGTCCCATCAAAGTTTGGGATGGTCAACCTGCCCAAGGTTTTCTGCAATTCATAGTTATGATTGAATCCCTTGTTGAAATTCCTGGGCCTGTTCCTACTCTTCATGTTGCAAAAATCTGAAAAAGACATGGCTGCATGAAACTCATCCCCTAAGTCCCTGTATTCCTGCAAATAAGCCCCAAAGGGTTCTCTAGGTGTAGATTTTTCTTAAGTTTTCAGCCACTGGTTTCAAGTAAAAATTTGTCACAGTTCATTTCAATCTCAGAAATTTAAATTGCCGGAAATAAACATAAATTTTTCTAACTTAAAACACTGCTGTGAATTAAATCTTTCACAGACAGAAAGTAAATATTCAACACTTCATTCAAACACAGTACTCAGAATTTTCAGCCAAATGGCCCTGGAAAAAACCCACTACGGGAAAATTGGTCAGAGAGAGAGAGAGAGAGTTTTTATTATACTTCAGGATAAAAAATCAGACATTAATTTTTACAGTAAAAAATCCAACTTATCTCAACCCAGAAATTTGACCAGCAGACTGTCTCGGTTTTTGTGCCTTTTGCTGCATTGATTTTTGTGCAAACCTCGGTAAACGTGCCAAAAATATCAGCAAAAACAACCCTCGAAAACTGTGCCTGTGCCAAAGTTCTAAACTGCCCAGAATTCGTGATGTATGGACAACAATTAATGCTGCTGTACGGCTCCTCGAATTCTATGCCAGAATTAAATCCTGATGTCTCGAAACTCGTGCCTGAATCTTCTTTCAAACTTCGTGCCCAACCCTGCCTCGAAAAATGTGTCGAGTTCGTACAGTAAGGTCTGCAATAAATGCAGTCGTACAGCTCCTCGATTTCCATGCCAAATAAATGTAGTCTGTACACTGTCTCGAAATTTGTGCCCTGCAATTAATGCAGTCCATACACTGTCTTGAAATTCGTGCCCTACAATTAATGAGGCCGTACTCCACCTCGAAAATTGTGCCCTGCAATAAATGTCTCGAAAATCGTGCCCACTGAAAATCACTTTCAGCTCTATCTCGAAAATCGTGCCCTTCTCTCTTCTTCAGCTCTCTCTTGTTTTTTTCAAACTCTCAACACAAGAATAAAAAACATGTTTTGACGTTTGCTTGCTTTTTGCTTCTCAGCCCTAGGTAGGTGAAGAGATCTTAATCCAATGGCTAGCAATGAATTAGATCAATGGTGGAAATTAAATGCACACTTTTTTATTTTTAAAAAGTTAATTTCCTTGACCCACTTAAATTTATCAAAAAGTGGCTTTAATGTTATAAAGTCACATTAAATGCTTTTCAAGTCATTTAATCCAAATTCACTTTATTTCCCTTCACTAGGTGACTAAAAGGCTAAAGTCACCTAGGGGAACACTTCCCTAGGTATAAAACTAACACTCCCTCTTACCGAGGAAGGTGTTCTGCACCACACCCAACTTGTCTCTGAAGAAGACAAACTTGCCCCTCCCCAAAGACTTCGTCAGAATGTCTGCTACTTGCTCATCCTTTGGAAATGTACTGAAGCATCATTGCCCCTCTCTAAACATAGTCTCGGATGAAATGATACCTGATCTCAATGTGCTTTGACCTGTCATGGAAAACCGGATTTTCAGAGAGCTGGATGCAACTCTGATTGTCATAGTAAATAATCGTAGGCCTAAGCTCTTGACCAAATAGATTCACCAGCAACTTGCGAAGCCACAAGGCCTCGCAGTTGGCCAAACTAGCTGCCATGTACTTAGCCTCAGTAGTACTCAATGCAACAGACTTCTGTTTCCGACTGAACCACGACACTGCTGCCGAGCCCAAACTGAAACAACATCCGGAAGTGCTCTTCCGGTCTGCCACACTGCCTGCCCAATCTGAGTCTGTATAACCAACCAGTTTGATCCCCTCTAACCTCCTGTAGTCCAACCCAAAATCCACTGTCCCTGAAAGATAGCGCAACACATGTTTTGTAGCGACCCAATGCACACTCCTAGGCTCAACCATGAACTGGCTAAGAGTGTTCACTGCAAAACACATATCTGGTCAAGTGTTGACCAAATACATCAATGACCCGATAAGTTGACGATATATAGGGTCCACCAAATCTCCCTCAGAAGCATGAAGCTTCTTCCAGTTGGTGATCATAGGTGTCGACATAGGCCTGCAATCCTCCATCCTGAATCTCCTCAAAATATCAACCGCATACTTTCCCTGCCCCAGGAAAATATGTCCAGGTTCCTGCCAAACCTTCAATCCCAATATCAGTCATCTCGTGCTTTGCTGCAAGATCCTTCTTGCAAGTTGCAATGGGTCTCTCTCTCCCTGTGATAAAAAAGTCATCAACATATAGCAGAAGAACAATCGGATCATCTCCAACCATGATAAAGTAGAGATTCAGATCTGCTTCACTCTTCTGAAACCCCATACTCAGTGAGTAAGAATCAATCCTAGAGTACCAAGCTCTTGGAGCTTGCTTCAGTCTGTAAAGGGCCTTCTTCAACTTGCATACATGTGTCTCTCTATCATGTATCTCAAAGCCCTGAGGCTACTCAATTTAAATCTCCTCCTGTATGATCCCATTGAGAAATGTGGTCTTCACATCCATCTGATGGATCTTCCAACCCATTTCCACCGCAACGGAAATTAATGCCTTGATAGACGTATACTGAGCAACCAGCACAAAAGTCTCATCATAATCAATACCCTCAACTTGTGAAAACCCCCGCGCTACAAACCTGGCTTTGTAATTCTCCACACTCCCACTTGCCGCATGCTTCAGCTTGTAAAGCCAACGAGAAGTCACCACTGACTTCCCTTCCGGTCTCGGAACAATCTCCCATACATCATTCTTCATGATGGAATGGTACTCATCGATCATGGCATCTCTCCATACTGAATGCTGGGAGGCCTCCTCAAAAGTAGAAGGCTCAGAATCTCGTGTACAAGCCACCAACACCATGCCCAATCTGTCAGGCATCTTGATGGCTCTCACCTTGTCACTGGGTGTCCCAGCCTTTAAGGCATCCTTCAAGGTCTCCCGAAGCCACTTAGGCTTCTTTTGGCCTGAACGTTCTTCCCACACTGGCATGTCCTCATTAGAAGAACTACCAGAGCTAGAAGCCCCAGTCACCTGTGAACCTGATGCTGGTGTGCCAACAACAGGTGTACCCTGTAATCCTGATCTTGATCCCCTGTAAGGTGTACCTGTAATAGTAGACCCATCAACCGTCCCCGAAGACCTTGTTGGCCTAACCACTGAACCTGGTGAACCTGTGCCAACACTCTGTGGTGCTGTAACCTCGGAAACCTGTGATCCTGACTGCTGCGTAGATGGAACCTGTGCCACAACCCAAGGTGCAGGGACCTGTTGCTCTCCCTGCTCTGACTCTCTCGACCTTCTGAAGGCTCGCTCCTTCTCAAACTTCACATCCTTCTCACCACCAGTTTCCTCTGAGAGGGAAAAAAAATACGGAAAGCCTTCGCAGTCTCATCATAACCCACAAAGATGCCCTTCTCTGCAGTGGGCTCTAACTTTGTCCTCTTCTTTGAAGGGACATGAAAGTAAGTCAGACTACCAAATATACGAAAATGGCCAACTTCAGGCTTCTTGCCTGAAAAGCACTCCTCAGGTGTCATGTTCCCCACTGCCCGATGGGGACTCCTGTTCTGAAGGTATACAACGGTGCTGCAAGCCTCAACCCAAAGAAAGAAAGGAAGTGACTGGTCATGTAACATAGCTCGGGCTGCTCCAACAATGGACCTATTCTTCCTCTCTGCTACTCCATCATGCTCTGGAGTATACGGAACTGTCAACTGTCTCTTGATCCCCTCCTGTTTGCAAAATTCCTCAAACTCCTTGGAGGTATACTCACCCTCGTTATCCGATCTCAAAAATCGGATCTTCCTCCCTGTTTGGTTCTCCATAAGAGCTTTGAACTCTTGGAACCTCTGCAAGACTTCCTCAGACTTCTTTCTCTTCAGAAAGTAGATCCAGGTCTTCTTGGAACGGTCATCAATGAATGTCACATAATACTCGTATCCTCTCAAGAACACAGAAGACATAGGTTCGCATAAGTCTGAATGTATCAAGTCAAGCGTACCAGCTGACCTGCTATCACTGCTCGGAAAAGCAGTCTTGGTGTACTTTCCCAAAGCACACCCCCTGCACACATCACTCTGCCCTGTGCTGAACTCTGGTAAACCTGTCACCATGTGTCTCAACAGCCCCAAGGCTGGATGATGCAAGTGAGCCATCCTCCTATGCCAAAGCTCACACAACTCACTGCTGCTGCTATGTGCTAAAGCATGCTGCGGCTGAAACAAGAGCCTATACAATTTCCCACATCTAGCTCCAATGGGAACTGAAGCAGATGGTCCTGCAGTATTGGGAAACATATGCACGTGTCCATCTAGGAAAGACACCCCAAGACCCTGATCCTCTATCATGGAAACTGACACTAGGTTCTTCTTCCGCCTAGGTACATACAATACATCCCGCAATACCATGGGACTCATGGACTCCCTTTGAAATGTAATGGTCCTATGCCCAACTGCACTGACTACTGAGTCATCTCCCAACACAACCTCCACATCTGTATCTGCCTGTGAAAGCTCGGAGAACATCTCACGAGCACCTGTCATGTGACTCGAGGCTCCGCTATCTATGCACCAAGTGCTGGAAGTAGATGCACTGTAAGAATGGTTTGTCACACAGGAAAACTCCCTCTGTCTGTCAACATCCGCACTGGTGAGAATGGATGCTCTCTCTCTCTCAATATGCCCAGTGCAAAGTGAAAACTCACTCTGAAATCTAGCTGCAAAATCCTCGATCTCAGTTGAAGCGGCTGTCTGTTGCTTCTTCTTCTTCTTGTTCGGACACGTAGCAGCATAGTGTCCCATCTTGTGACATGCAAAGCACTTCACAGTGCTCATATCCTTCTTCTGCCCATCGTGCTGCTACTTGGCCCCACCCTTCTTGCTCTTCTTCTTCCCTTCCGCTGTCAATGCCACATCCTCCTCATCTCCCCTACTAGTAGGACCACTGCACTACAAGAAACCCCTGCAAGTCTCCTCCTGAACAAAGTCATCACATACCCTGTCCCAAGATGGTAAGTTCTCTCTGGCCACCAAACCCTGAACAAACACAGTCCAAGGTGCAGTCACCCCATTCAGGGCTGTCCGCACTAACTCAGGACCAGTAACCACCACCCCCACAGCTGCAAGCTCATCTCTCACCTGAGAGATCCTAGTAAGATAGGCCATACACACCTCTCCTTTGACCATCTTGATGTTTTTCAGCTTCTCTCTAAGCACCATCTTCCTGTTTTCATTAGTACTCTGAAACAACCCAATCAAAGCAGACCACATCTCATGTGCATGATGTTTCGCTGAAATGTGAGGAATAACATGATCTTTAACAACATCTAAGATTATCCTCATGGCTTTAATATCTTTCTTATTAAAGGCTGCAAGCAACGCTGCATCAGTGGAAGGGGGAATAACAATGGGATTTGTTGTAGTGTTTCTAACTACTTCCTCCCACAACTCATTCTCCTTTAGCACAAGTAAAATCTGGGCTTTCCATGAGACAAAGTTCGCTGCCCCATCCGACCTATCCTCAGTTCTCAACCCCATGGAAGTCATTTTTCTCAAAGAACAAGTTTCAACAAAATGTACTACTGTCACAAATGTTTTTCTGAATTCTGGAAATGACTGTTTTACTGCTAAAATTTAATTTTCTGCCACAACCTGCTCTGATACCATGTAGATTTTTCACTAAGTTTTCAGCCACCAGTTTCAAGTAAAAATTTGTCACAGTTTATTTCAATCTTAGAAATTTAAATTGCCGGAAATAAACATAAATTTTTCTAACTTAAAACACTGCTGTAAATTAAATCTTTCACAGACAGAAAGTAAATATTCAGCACTTCATTCAAACACACAGTACTCAAAATTTTCAGCGAAATGGCCCTGGAAAAAACCCACTAGGGGAAAACCAGTCAGAGAGAGAGAGAGAGTTTTTATTATACTTCAGGATAAAAAATTAGACATTAATTTTTACAGTAAAAAATCCAACTTATCTCAACCCAGAAATTTGACCAGCAGAATGTCTCGGTTTTCGTGCCTTTTGCTGCCTTGATTTCTGTGCAAACCTCCTCGGTAAACGTGCCAAAAACAGCCCTCGAAATTGTGCCAAACTGCCCAGAATCCGTACTAGTGGACAACAATTAATGCTGCTGTACGGCTCCTCAAATTCTGTGCCAGAATTAAATGTCGTCTCGAAACTCGTGCCTGAATCTTCCCTCGAAATTTGTGCCCAACTCTGCCTCGAAAAACGTGATGAGTCCGCACAGTACGATCTATAATAAATGCACCCGTACAGCTCCTCGATTTTCGTGACAAATAAATGCAGTCCGTATGTTGTCTCGAAATTCGTGCCTTGCAATTAATGAGGCCATACTCCACCTCAAAAACTGTGCCCTATAATAAATGTCTTGGAAATTGTGCCCACTGAAAATCACTTCCAGCTCTGTCTCGAAAATCGTGCCCTTTTCTCTTCTTCATCGCTCTCTCGTTTTCTTCAAACTCTCAACACAAGAATAAAAAACATGTTTTGCCTTTTGCTTGCTTTTTGCTTCTCAACCCTAGGTAGGTGAAGAGATCTTAATCCAATGGCTAGCAACGAATTAGATCAATGGTGAAATTAAATGCACACTTTTTTATTTTTAAAAAGTTAATTTCCCTCACCCACTTAAATTTATCAAAAAGTGACTTTAATGTTATAAAGTCACATTAAATGCTTTTTAAGTCATTTAATGCATGTTCACTTTATTTCCCTTCACTAGGTGACTAAAAGGCTAAAGTCATCTAGGGGAACACTTCCCTAGGTACAAAACTAAGACTAGGCTCTACTTGCATGACTGGACCTCCTATTGTATCTGCCAAGAAGTGAGGCATAGTAGGCCTGTTGGAAGGTCTGGTATATATGTGGGGTGTATTCTGTATATTGGTGTATGCAACCTTCCCACTGCTGCTTGTAGACCCTCGATCTACCGGTGAAGGAGGTGTACTGCTATTACCTGGTCCTGGTTTCGCCGACAATTTGTTGATTGGATTAAGTACATCTTTTGCCGTTTGGCTAAGTCTTGCAATGCAGATACTAGGTTGCGAAACTCCATCCTGTCCTCATCTTCTCTCGTTCCTTTTCCCCTGTCAGAGTGTATACCTGTTGGATCCATGTCTGAGTTGGTATCTTCTAGTTGGATATCCTCAAAGTCCTTCATGTACCTACTTCTTCTTTTCCTATAGGTTACAAAAGTGTCATCTTCTGTATTCATCTACTTCTCATGTTCAAGCCTACAGCTGGCAAGGAACATGCTCTGATACCACTGTAATATCCCAAATACTAATATTTTCTAATTCTATGCAAAATTTCGAAATAGCCGGGCATGCAAAACTTTAGGGTTTGCAGGATAGAATGAACACTTACCACTGATAAGCCGGCTGAAAATGCTCCAGAGAGAATACGCATGTAAGATAAACTAAACTGATGAAGGAATAACCCCTTTTTCCTCTGTAATACCCCCAACAATCTGAATCAGCTAAGGACGACGTTTTTGATGAAGGGATGGTCAGTTTCAGCTGAAAGTGGGTCGGAGTGTAGGTGTGCCCGTGCTATTAAATTTCGGCAAATTTATAACCACTGTTTTTAACCCCACCCGGTCTCAAGCCTTTTGGCTTCTCTGCATTCAGTTTAATGCCCAACCCAGAATGCACAAATTTAAACTTTAAATTTGACTGACATGAAACACTTGGAATTAAAAATTACTTTTCCCAATTTCTCAACCAACTCAGAAAATTAATTTTCAGTCATGCATTTAAACTCAGAAAATTAAATGTCATGCACATAAAAATCAACACACAGAAATGACCAACGGTCCAGGCAAAACCCCAACCTCCGGGGAAAACCCGTGCAAGAGAATTCTTCTTATTAAGCTTCAGAAATTAAATACAAATAGCATGTACTTATCTTTGCTTTCCCTCTCGGAAAGCGTGCCCACAAATCTGCCTGGAAATGCGTGCCCACTGCTGCTGTACGGTCTGCATTAATTGCACTGTACGGCCAACATTAAATGACCAGCAATCTGCCTCGAATTTTGTGCCTGTACGGTCTGCAATAAATGCTGATCAAACACCTAGAATTTCGTGCCCTCTTGCTGCTGTACGACTGTCATAAATGTTGGTACAGTCTGCCTTAATTTCTGCTGTACGGCCTCCTTTAATGGTTGATGTACGGCCTCCTTTAATGGCTGCAATAAATGCTGAGTGCTCCCTTGGAAATCATGCCCTTATTCAGTCAAATTCTCTCTCAGAAATTAAACAAGGGTTTGATGCTCTTCCCTTGGAAAACTCACCCTCCTCTTGCTCTCTCTTCTCCTCTCCTCAAAATCTCAATGAGTGAAGTGAATAATGAATTCCATTTGCCTTTCCCTTTGCCTTTCTTGTTCATGGTAATCAACTTTCCAAATCAATGGCTAAGATGGATTTAGATCAATGACTCTCATTTAATGCTCCATTATGATTTAATAAATGACATTAATGTGCACTTAAGTCATTCATTAAATTAACTTTATGAGAGACCCTCATTAATTAAAAACCCATTCACTTTTCCATTAAAGTGAAACTTAGGATATAACCACAACTTAACTTTATCATAAAGTCACTTTTGAATTATAAAGTACTTCTCACTTTATGAACTTTAATCATAAAGTCACTTTACAAACAACATCTCACTTTATGGTATTTAATGATTAAATAAAGTCACTTTGCAAACACAAAGTACATCACACTTTATTAATCATTAATGACAAGGGGTCCATTATTTAAGTGACCTTGTCCACCCCAAGGCAATACCAGGTGAACAATCACTTTGCTAGGTAACATTTCAACACTCCCTCTTACCGAGGAAAGTGTTCTTCACCACTCCCATCTTATCCCTGAAATAAATATGCTTCCGTCTACTCAAGGATTTGGTAAGAATGTCTGCCACCTGCTCATCAGTAGAAATTTACCTCAACAGGACTGCTCCTCTCTGAACATAATCACGAATGAAGTGATACTTGATCTCAATGTGCTTGGACTTGTCATGAAACACTGGATTCTCAGAGAGCCTGATGCAACTCTGATTATCACAATGTATCACTGTGGGCCCCATCTGTTGACCAAATATATCCACCATCAACTTGCAAAGCCACAAGGCCTCACAACTGGCCTGACTGGCTGCCATGTACTCTGCCTCAGTTGAACTCAATGCCACGGACTTCTGTTTTCGACTGAACCAATACACAATACCTGAGCCCAAACTGAAACAACAACTAGAAGTGCTCTTCCGATCCGAAACACTGCCTGCCCAATCTGAGTCTGTAAATCCAACCAATCCCACTCCATCAGATCTCCTGTAGTCTAGTCCATAATCCACCGTACCTGCCAAATACCGCAGGACATGTTTTGCAGCAATCCAGTGCACTCTCCTGGGCTCCACCATGAACTGACTGAGAGTGTTTACTGCAAAACACATATCTGGTCTGGTGTTGACCAAATACATCAATGAACCAATAAGCTGTCGATACAAAGTAGGGTCCACCAACTCTCCCTCAGAAGTATAAAGCTCCTTCAGGTTGGTGGCCATAGGTGTGGACATAGGCCTGCAATCTGTCATCTGAAATCTCTTCAGAATCTCTGAAGCATACTTCCCCTGACTCAAGAAAACATGCCCCTCCTCCTGCTGAACCTCCATGCCCAAATACAAATGCATCAGCCCCAAATCAGTCATCTCAAACTCTGAAGCCAAGTCTTTCTTGCTTGCTTCGATTAGGTCCTCTCCTCCAGTAATGAACAAGTCATCCACATACAACAGAAGTATGAGCGGAACACCACCAACCACAATGTAGTACAGGTTGGGATCCGCCTCACTCTTCCGAAACCCAATTGAAAGCAAGTAAGAGTCTATCCTGGAATACCAAGCCTGAGGGGCTTGCTTCAGACCATACAAGGCCTTTTTCAGCTTGCACACATGAGACTCTCTCTCATGAATCTCAAAGCCCTGTGGCTACTCTAAGTAGACCTCCTCCTGTAGAAAGCCATTTAGGAAAGCGGTTTTCACATTCATCTGATGAATCCTTCAACCCATCTATGCAACAATGGAGATCACTGCTCTAATCGAAGAAAATCTGGCAACTGGTGCAAATGTCTCATCATAGTCAACTCCCTCGACCTGTGAGAACCCTCGTGCAACAAACTGGGCCTTGTACTTATCCACGCTGCCATCTGCAGCCTTCTTCACCTTGTAGAGCCACCTGGAAGTCACCACTGACTTCCCCTCTGGTCTCGGAACAATCTCCCACACATCATTCTTCATGATGGAAGTGTACTCTTCCATCATGGCATCTCTCCAAACCTGGTGGGATTTGGCCTCCTCAAAAGTAGAAGGCTCAGAATCAATGGTAGTAGTCAGCATAGCCATATAGCTATAGAATCTCTCTGGTGCCCTGCTCTCCCTAATCTCCCTCTTGGGAGGACCCACAGACTGCTCAGCTTCATTCACAAGATCCTTAAGCCAACTCGGCTTTCGTTTCTTGGAAGAAGCTAACTCCTGCATCTGCTCCTGCATAACTTCCTCATCGGACTATTGTCTGCATGAAGAAGTGCCTGTACCTGGAGAACTTGAACCTGCCGACCCTGAACCAGTATCAACTGAATCTGTCCCTGTACCAGTGGTCCCTGTAGACTGAGTCCCCGAACTGGATGTACCTGTAACTTGTGACCCAGTCACACCTGAAACCTGTGACCCTGAAACCTGACTTGGTGCACCTGTCACCTGTGGAGGTGCAACCTGCTGCTCCCCCAACTCTGAGTCAATGGACTTCCTGAAGGCTTTCTCCTCCTCAAATCTGACATCCCTCCTCACAACAACTTTCCTCTGCGAGGGAAGATAGATCCTGAAAGCCTTCGAAGTCTCGTCATATCCAACAAAAATGCCTTTCTCCGCTGTAGGCTCCAACTTTGTCCTTTTCTCAGAAGGGACATGGGAGTATGCAAGGCATCCAAAAATCTGAAAGTGACCTATCTCAGGTCTCTTTCCAGTGAACAACTCCTCAGGAGTCTTACACCCCACTGCTTGGTGCGGACTCCTGTTCTGCAAATAAACAACAGTATAGCAAGCCTCAGCCCAAAGAAACAGAGGAAGACTCTGATCATGCAGCATAGCTCTAGTTGCACCCACTATCGAACGGTCTTCCTCTCTGCCACTCCATTCTGTTGTGGAGTGTATGGTACTGTCAACTGCCTCCTGATCCCATGCTGTCTACAATACTCATCAAACTCTTTGGAGGTATACTCACCCCCATTATCTGATCTGAGTGCCCGAATCTTCCTACTTGTTTGGTTCTCCACAAGAGCTTTGAACTCTTGAAACCGTGACAGGATTTCCTGAGATTTTTTACTTCTCAGGAAATAGATCCAGGTCTTCCTGGAATGATCATCAATAAAAATAACATAATACTCATACCCTGATATGGAAGCTGAAGACATGGGCCCGCATAAGTTTGAATGTATCAAGTCCAAACAACCACTTGCTCTGGTGTCACTGCTAGGAAAAGCAGTCTTGGTGTACTTTCCCAAAGCACACCCTCTACACACTCCACCTTGCTCTGTGCTGAACTGAGGTAGACCTGTCGACATCTCCCTCAACAACCTCAATGCCGGATAATGCAAGTGGCCCATCCTCCTGTGCCACAACTCCCGAGTCTCAACACTACTGCTACTGGTGTGGGTTAATGCATACTGTGGCTGAAAGAGAATCTTGTACAGTTTCCCACATCTCACTCCAATGGCACATGAAGCGGATGGTCCAGCTGACTTGGGAAAGAGATGAACTTTCCCATCAAGGACATACAACCCATATCCTCTGTCCTCGATCATGGACACTGAAACAAGTTTCTTCTTTAGCCCTGGGACATAAAGCACATCCCGCAAGGTCATGGGCTGCATGGACTCCCTTTGAAACATGACATTCCCTCGCCCAACTGCACTAACTGTAGTGTCATCACCCAACACCACCTCGAGACTCAAGCCAGTCTCAGTCATCTTGGTGAACATCTCTCGAACACCTGTCATGTGGCTCGAAGCCCCACTATCAATGTACCACGTGGCAGTAGTGGCTGTAGCACTAAATGAGTGTCCACCAGTGAACACTGAACCTGATCAACATCATTATCACCCACCAACTCCCTGCTGGTAAATGATGTACTCTCTGTGCATCCTGAAAATAATGAGAACTCATTCTCAAATCGAGATAAGAACTCATCCATCTCTGCTGAAGCTGCTGTATGCTGATGCTTACCTTTCCTCTTCTTGTTCGGACATTGACCTGCATAGTGCCCAAACTTCTTGCAGGCGAAGCACTTGATCTGACTCAAGTCCTTCTTCTGCTCACCTCCACCTGTACTAGGCTTGGTTCCACTCTTGGAACCCTTGTGTAACTTCTTCTTCTTCCCCTTTGCTGCCAATGCTACATTCTCCTCATCCTCCTTGCTGTGAGAAGAACTACCTTGCACATAACCCCTACGAGTCTCCTCCTGCACGAAATCATCCCACAGACGATCCCATGTAGGCATGTGCTCCCTAGCCACCACAGACTCAACAAAGACCATCCATGGCTTTACCACGCCATTCAGTGCTGTCCGAACCAACTCTGCATCCTCCACCTTCTCACCCATCGCTCCAAGTTCATCACGAACTTGCGAGATCCTGGTAAGATAAGAAATCATGTTATCTCCCTTGTTCATCTTTGCGTTCTTCAACTTCTCCCTCAACACCATCTTCTTGTTCTCATTTGAACTCTGGTATAAGTTCGTCAAAGACGACCACATCTGATGAGCATGGTCCTTACCTGAAATATGAGGAATGATATGGTCCCTAACAGCATCTAAGATGATCCTTCTTGCTTTCACATCTTTCTTCATGAAGGCTGTTTTTAATGTAGCATCAGTTGAAACAGTGACAAGGTTTGTAGCAGTACTGACCACTATGTCCCACAACTCATTCTCCTCGAGAATCAAGGCTATCCTAGCCTTCCATGGACTGAAGTTTGCCACCCCATCTAACCTGTCTTCGACTCTAAGCCTTGACACCATGGCTGCCCTGTTTTACCCAACAACACTGGAAATAGAAGAATTTTTACTGAAACTTGAAACTGACACTTTCAAACCCCAAACCACTGAAAATTTGCAAATCTGATTTTTTTGAACCACACTGAAATTTCTGATTTCTGTTTTGGTTATGGCTCTGATACCATGTTAAATTTCGGCAAATTTATAGCTACTGTTTTTAACCCCACCCGGTCTCAAGCCTTTTGGCTTCTCTGCATGCAGTTTAATGCCCAACCCAGAATGCACAAATTTAAACTTTAAATTTGACTGACATGAAACACTTGGAATTAAAAATTACTTTTCCCAATTTCTCAACCAACTCAGAAAATTAATTTTCAGTCATGCATTTAAACTCAGAAAATTAAATGTCATGCACATAAAAATCAACACACAGAAATGACCAAGAGTCCAGGCAAAACCCCAACCTCCGGGGAAAACCCGTGCAAGAGAATTCTTCTTATTAAGCTTCAGAAATTAAATACAAACAACATGTACTTATCTTTGCTTTCCCTCTCGGAAAGCGTGCCCACAAATCCGCCTGGAAATGCGTGCCCACTGTTGCTGTACGGTCTACATTAATTGCACTATATGACCAGCATTAAATGACCAGCAATCTGCCTCGAATTTTGTGCCTGTACAGTCTGCAATAAATGCTGATCAAACACCTAGAATTCCGTGCCCTCTTGCTGCTGTACGGCTGTCATAAATGCTGGTACAGTCTGCCTTAATTTCTGCTGTACGACCTCCTTTAATTTCTGTTGTACGGCCTCCTTTAATGGCTGCAATAAATGCTAAGTGCTCCCTTGGAAATCGTGCCCTTATTCAGTCAATTTCTCTCTCAGAAATTAAACAAGGGTTTGATGCTCTTCCCTTGGAAAACTCACCCTCCTCTTGCTCTCTCTTCTCCTCTCCTCAAAATCTCAATGAGTGAAGTGAATAATGAATTCCATTTGCCTTGCCCTTTTCCTTTTTTGTTCATGGTAATCAACTTTCCAAATCAATGGCTAAGATGGATTTAGATCAATGGCTCTCATTTAATGCTCCATTATGATTTAATAAATGACATTAATGTGCACTTAAGTCATTCATTAAATTAACTTTATGAGAGACCCTCATTAATTAAAAACCCATTCACTTTTCCATTAAAGTGAAACTTAGGATATAACCACAACTTAACTTTATCATAAAGTCACTTTTGAATTATAAAGTACTTCTCACTTTATGAACTTTAATCATAAAGTCACTTTACAAACATAAAGTACATCTCACTTTATGACATTTAATGATTAAATAAAGTCACTTTGCTAACACAAAGTACATCACACTTTATTAATCATTAATGACAAGGGGTCCATTATTTAAGTGACCTTGTCCACCCCAAGGCAATACCAGGTGAACAATCACTTTGCTAGGTAACATTTCAACATGTGCCGGAGAGGCTAGCCGGAGCATGCAGGAGTTTGGACCTCTCTAGATACCCTAGCGAATTGATCTACCTGACTGATGCTCACGCCCCCACACCTTTGTATTCTGCTGCTAGCTGCTCCAGGTGAGCAATCCGGTGGCTGATAATCACTCAAGGCAGTAGAGTGATCCTGTCAGTGAGGATGCAGGCCACATGCGGAAGAAATATGGTGATCCGGAGTCCCGGTGAATGACTTGGGTTTTCCAACTAAATGCGCCCAACTGTATGGATGAACCTGCAAATAATCTTCTGGCATACACTGGAACACTGAATAATGATGAATGCAATAGATGTGGTGACAAACCTGGATGGTTTATCCTGAAGGAGACTAGGGTAGATATTGCATTGCCGAACCCTCGTTAGTTGAAGACTCTGTCCTCAACCCCAACTGCCGTAGCTGCACACTGTGCTGCTGCTGCTCAAATATCCAAATCAATCAATAATAAACATAGGTATCTCTTTAGGCTCCCTCATTCTTCTTAAATAGATCCTTATGCACTTTTAGTGTTCGCATGTCACTTTTAGGGTTTGTGCTTTTACTTTTGCATGCATGTGATTCTAATTTGATGTTGACTTTTAAGCCGAAAGAGAGAAGGCTTCTTCTAGCCTACTGTTGACTTTAGTACTAAATGTGTGTCCCGAGTTGTTTTAAGTACCAAATGCCCTCGGTCAATCCCCTCTTATGCAGTACCCGCTTGAACCTATGGGGATTAAGTAGGTTAGCGGGTGTTTTGTTGCCTAATCGTACGAGGACATTACAGATCCAAAGGACCTAGCAGCTAATAACTTGAAGGATGTGAAAGCCGAGAGGATCATCTTAGACGCGGTGAAAGATGATTTGATCTCTCACATATCTGAGAAGACGTCAGCCAAGGCAATGTGGGAGGCTCTCACGGGTTTATACCGAAGTAATAACCAAAATAGGAATATGGTGTTGAAGGAGGAACTCAGGAGCACCAAGATGTCCAAGTTAGATACAATGACTTCTTATCTTACCAGGATCACATAGGTTCGTGATAAGTTGACAACAGTTGGGGAGACAGTGGGAGATCCATAGTTGGTGAGGATTGCTCTGAATGGCTTCACCAAGCCATGGGAACCCTTCGTTAAAGGGATTGTTGCACGAGAGAATCTCCCTAACTGGGTGTGGTTGTGGGATGACTTCATCCAAGAGGAGATTTGAGAGGAATCTCTATATGGAGGGAAACAAAAGGGTGATGATGAAGAGAACGTTGCTCTTACAAGTTGGGTAAAGAGAAGCAAGTAAAGTACTCGTGGAGACTCAACTTCACAGGCAGTGAAGAAGAAGAACATGAGCAAAGTCAAGTGCTTTGCGTGCCACAAGTGTGGCCACTGCTTCAGAGTGTCCAGAATGGAAGAAAGGGAAGGGTAAGACTCAACAAGTAGCAGCATCTGCAAAAGCTCAAGTCAAGGAGTTTGTTGAGAAGTTTGAGAACGATTTCTCATTAGTCTCTTGTCTTTTTGGCACAGTTTCTGGTAGTGCTCAGTTCGTGGATACTGGGGCTTCTCGTCACATGACGGGGACACAGGAGTTGTTCTCTAAGTTGTTAGACTCATACTCAAGTTTGCATTTGGAGCTTGGGACAGTTAGGTTTCAACTAGAGTCAGGAGGATCTCTGGAGGTGACATATGTGTTGTATGTATCAGAGCTCAAGATGAATTTGATCTTAGTTTCGACATTGGGGAACAATGGATACACCATCTCTTTCGAGAGTGGTCAGGTTCTTATTGACTGAAGGGATTCGACATACACTCGGTGAGAGTTCTTGATGCTAGAGAGGGAAAAGTTTATAGGTCACAGGAAAATCCTATAGTTGGATCCAAGGGGATCTTGGATCATGGATTGATGTCAATAGTAGAGGTCAAGGAGCAAAAGTCTTCGAAGGGCAAGCAGAGTTCATAGACTTCCAGTGTAGGGAATAGACCTTCAGAGGGAAAGAGAGACTTAGCCCCTTCCAGTGCTGACATGAAACTGGCTTGGTACGAGATGACATTGATGGAAGCTCAAGAGTAGGATAAGGATCCTAGGAGCATGTTGAGGGAGATCAGGGCTCTGACGAAGTTTCCAAACTTCATGGAATTAATATGTAGCGTCATCGATTACATGACTTCCAGTGATCAGGGAACAATTAACCAACAAGGTTGGAGGAATGCCAGTATGCGAGATGTTGTGTGCGATAGTGTGCTAGAGTCAGAGGGAGAACTTGTTCTAGGTGGCTCTTGGAGAAGTACTTTCCTTGCTAAGAGGGAGTGTTGATGTTTGTAGCTCGAACATCTCCTTCTGTATAGGCTAAGTAAGCGTCTAGCATGCAATAGTCGTCCACATTACCTCCTTAGGTACTTGCTTTAGAGATCAAGTGACTTTTGTATCTCTTTCTTAAGTCTAACTTAGGAAAAGCACATTAATTAACTTAATGTTGGCTAATGACTAAAAGTGAACTTAAGATTAAGTCACAATTGTTTATCTTAAGTGAGCCTTGAGGCCTAATCTTAGCCATCCATCACTTTGTAGATTGAGGGTTATGGTTTTGGTCATTGAGATGTTATAGAAGGAAGCCTAAGGAGAAGAGAAGACACAAAAGCCACACAGAGTGAGTGAGATCTCATTGATTGGTTGGAGAAGGACTTTCAACCATGTGTGTAGGGGCAAGGTTCGATGAAAGGAGCAAGGGGCAACAAAGGGATTAACAACTTGCAAGATCAAAGAAGTGATCTTGAGGTGTGATGGGCTATCTTTCTGTTTTTGTATTTTTCCTTAGTGGGCCATTTTCCGAGGATGGGAGCCCAGGATTTAATCTTAATAAAATTATTGTTTGCTTGTTTTTCCCCATTGGGGTTTTCCAGGGTAAACATGTTAGGATTATTATAATCCTCCCTTGTCCACCGTAGTTTATTTTATCAGTTTCCTAGCTTAGGATAACGTTGTCACTTCATTAGTGCCATGGAGAAGTTATCGGGGGCCCACCTACCACTTGATGCGCCCTCATGAATGAGTTTAGGAGCTCCAGAGACCATTCCCTAGATTTTAGGAGCCCACACCGAGTTATGGGAGTCCCACCTTTAGTTCACCTTAGTCAGTGTTGAGTCATGATCCGATGGGCCACATTCAGTTCACTCTCAGTTAGTAATGTGCCTCCTTTGCATGATTTGAGGATAAAGGCACCTTTGCTCACCTACGATGGCCAATTAACTGACTGTTCACTATTTTGGTTGTTCAGAGTTGCAACAGTGAGTCTGTAGTGGTGATTTTTCCAAAGTTAGTCATGTTTGGAGTTAGGAATTTGAATCACTCCTAGAGGATTCGATTTTTGTTCTTCTTGTCATTGATGTATTACATAAAGATTAATGAATATTGTGTCTAGTTATTGTTGCCATTTGAGTGTTCCTTCTATGGTTAATTTTTCTATGCATTTTTATCAATTCTAACACTGTAATTTACCCTCCTTCATACTTCTTTCACAGTAAGGTTCAATATAGCCTGAAGATCTTGTGGAATTCATAATTTTACATGGTATTAGAGCTCTACATAGTTGGTTTATCTTCAAATTGAGAGTTTTATGCAGGTTTTGTGAGGAGTTCAGAAGAATTGTGTTGCTCCTACAGCTACAAAAAGGAGAATTCAACTGCCTTGACACCAAGAATCCTCACACCCTTCAATTATCTGGATTGGATGGGAGATATGCAGATAGTCTTTCGCAACAAGGGTCTGTATAGGGTCACAATGGGAAAGGAGGTTGAACCGCAATAGGCTTTAGAGAAATCGAAGTACCTGAACAAATTGGATGAATATTTTGGTTTTATGTCTATTCATATCTCCAGGGAGTTGCTCTTCCATCTTGATGGATTAAAAACCCCAAGAGAAGTATGGTTGTAGCTCGAATCACTGTTTGGCAAGGAGGATCAGCTGAGAGGCCACATTTTGGAGAATGAATTAATTGCTCTTCAACCCAGCAATTTCGAAACCATACAACAGTTTTTCACCAAATTCAAGTCTTTGGCTATGCACTGCAAACAATGTGGGATTGACAAGAAGGATGAGTAGATGGTGCTATCCATTTTGAGAGAACTTGGCCCTGAATTTTCAGTTTTTGTGTCCACCTTCCACTTCGGGAGACTAAAAACCCCAAACTGGCGAATGCCTTCACTGAATTCTTGATCCAAGAACAAGATAAGTTGATCCAAATTGGAGCCCTAAAAGCCTCCAAGAATCAAGCTCTTTTGGCTGGGGAGACCAAGAATGCGCAAGCAAAAGGGAAGCAGAAGGTGAAGGACAAGAAAAATGCTGAAACCAAACCAAAGGAGAAGCATAATCCTTCAGATGGAGCCTCAGGTTCCAAGAAGGATGAGGAAAAGAGGTTTGAAAAGACCAAGTGTTTGTATTGGAAAAGAGGAAACCATCCAGAGAATTTATGTATGAAGAAAACTATAGATCAAATGTCCAAACTGCTCGAGTAAGATAACATTGTCCTTCTTGAAGGCGCAAGGAAGATTGATTCTAGAAGCAAGACCGATGATCATGAGAGATGCCATGCATTGAAGGTTAGATTTTCACAATCACAAGCCTTCCTCAATAATTCATTCAGGATCCTAAAAACCACATGGTTGCCTCCAAAGAATCATTTTCTTCTTTAGATCTCACTAGTGGTCCAAGCATAAACATGGGAGATGATTCTCAAATCCCAGTTGTTGGGAGGGTTTAGTT
Source organism: Pseudotsuga menziesii (assembly GCA_001517045.1). Classification (NCBI taxonomy): domain Eukaryota; kingdom Viridiplantae; phylum Streptophyta; class Pinopsida; order Pinales; family Pinaceae; genus Pseudotsuga; species Pseudotsuga menziesii. The sequence goes on from LPNX010614722.1 coordinate 197,369, forward strand.
CAATTCGAGCATGGAGTGTTCAATAATGTCATGTATGCACCCTCCTCAGCAACAAATTTGTTGTCTGTTTATCAGATGACCCACACTGGTTCACCAAAGCAAATTGCTTTTGATCTCGACACAGTTGAGATCTCAAATATCTCTACTGGGAAGTTGATAGCTAAAGGTGCTGCAAACCATGCCTCCAAGGCATATGAGTTCTCGCACTTTTTTCCATACTCACATCAAAGTGCCCTATTGACCCATGCCAATGAGACAAGGAAAATCTGGCATGAGAGATTCGGCCATCTGAACTTCAAATATCTCCAGCAGCTGCACAATGAAGAAATGGTTGAAGGATTGCCCCTCATCAAATCCTTTCAAGGTGTCTACAAAGGATGCTTGGTAGGGAAGCATCCAAAGCGAAAGTATGATATTGGGAAGGCAAGAAGAGCTGCCTCCACATTTGATTTGATACATAGTGATGTCTCAGGACCAATGCCTACAACATCTATGAATGGATCTAGATACCTTCTGACCTTCATTGATGACTTTTCCAGGTTTTGTTGGATCTATTTTCTTAGGCAAAAGTTTGAGGTGTTTGAGACTTTCAAAGTTTTCAAAGCCTTGGTTGAGAACATTGTTGGGAAGAAGATCAAAGCACTTGGATCAGATAATGGAGGGGAGTACACCAAAATAGAGTTTCAACAACTCTGTGCTTTAGAAGGCATTCAGATGCAACATTCAGTCCCATACACACCACAATAAAATGGTGTAGCTGAGAGGAAGAACCGGTCATTTAAAGAGATGGCCACTTGCCTACTTGAATCAAGGGATCTTCCACCATATCTTTGGGTTGAAGCAGTGAACTATGCTTCGTACATCTAGAACATAGTACCTCACAAGTTAGTGTCTGGGGTCACTTCTTTCGAAGCACTGATGGGATATAAGCTTAATGTTTCACATTCGAGGGTTTTTGGCTCCAAAGCATGGGCCAGAATCCCATTTGACAAAAAAAATCTTTTCAACCCCAGAGTAGCGAATGCATTCTGCTAGGATATGCAGATGATGCAAAAGCTTACAAGTTGATGGAGATTGCAACTAGGAGATGCTTCATAGAGTGGAGTGTCCAATTCAATGAAGATCCATTGCATGATCTACAACTAGTTGAAGAGCAAGGTATAACTGCTCTACCTACACCATTTGCATATGATGATGTTTCTTTTGATGATTCAGATTCAGAATCCGAAGATGAGGACCAAGAGGAACCAAATGTTGATATTGAGAATGGAGATCAAGTAGATCCATATCCGGATCTAGCTCCTGCTCCCAATCCAAGGCCTAAATGGGCCCATAAACTCATTGAAGTTGTTGGGAACAATGCTGGGGATCCATCTAACAAAAGAACCAGATATCAATTTCAAGATGAGAACTTTGCGCTATGTCATACAGATCCGCTTCTCCCAAAGAGGCGCTACATGATGCCATGGTGTGATCCACAGTCCTACAAAGAGGCTTTCCATGATCCAAGGTGGCAGGCATCCATGGATAAGGAATATGAATCACTACAAAACAACAAGACATGGGATCTTGTCTCCTTACCTCCAGGGAGAAAGCTTGTCCAATGCAAATGGATCTACAAAGCCAAACTAGCATATGATGGATCTACTACGTACAAGGCTTGGTTAGTTGCATAGGGGTATTCCCAAGTTCATGTGGACTATAGTGAAACATTCGTCCCTATTTCGTTTCATTGCTAAATGTGATCATTAGGTCGAAAAGTGGGAAAAAGGTTAGATGTCGGGTAATTATTTCGAAGAATGGGTGGTAATGGCTCTAAAACAAGAATAGAAGCTTATCGAAGTGCTAGTGAGTCTGTTTCTTTGACTGGATCAATTGAAACAATTGCTACTATTGCTTCTGGATCTAGTAAAGGCTATGGAACTCAATCGATGGGTTTCCAATTGGAACTAGAAGCGGTGTAGGCTTAGATGAGACATCCTTGAGGGGTACAATGAAGATTCTTCCTTGGTATGCAGACTAAGGAAATCATTGTATGGGCTCAAGCAAGCCCCAAGGGCATGGTATGCCAAAATGGATGCCTTCTTACTGTGACAGAGGTTCGAAAGGGGCAAGTTTGACTGCAATGTCTACATGCAACAGAAGGGAGGTTGCTTACTGTTGATTGTATTGTATGTGGATGGCTTGCTCATCACCGGTGGATCAACTGCTGGATTGAGGGACATCAAGTCATCCTTGAGCAGGGCCTTCTCCATAGCAGATCTAGGGTTGCTGAGGCAGTTTATTGTCCTTGAAGTGAATCAACAAGCTTTGGGGATCATGATTTCTTAGTCCAGATCAATGTTATCGGAACTGGACCGGTCATCGAACCGGCGAAGCCCAAAATGTGAACCGGACCGAAAACCGAACCGGAACCGGCAAAAAACCAGGTAAAAAACCGGCTGACTAAAAAATACATAAAATATTCATATTTTGTAAAAAACATATATAAATTCATGTGCATACATATGAATCCAGACCATTAATACAAAAATATGCAAAGTTTCTCATATATATAGCAAATATGGGTGCAAATATCCAAAATAGCACCTAGTGCAATACATGTCTGAGGTTTTGAACCAAAGTACATTAACAAAGAGGCTCCAAAGTACATCAGCGAAGTTTTATTTTCTGGTTTTAAAAAAAAAATTGAGTTTCTTGAGTCCCTAGTCCAGACCGGCCGGTTCGGCCGGTTTTTGACCAGTTCGACCGGTTTTGGCCGGTTCTGGCCGGTTCCATACCCGGTCTGGACAAAAATCCGTTTTTTTGAAATTTTTTATCTGACCGGACCGGCCAACCCTGTAAACCGGTCAGACCGGCCGGTTTTGCCGGTTCCGGTCCGGTTCCGATAACACTGGTCTAGATACATAGGTGACTTACTCAAAAGGTTCCACATGTCTGATTGCAAAGTAGCATCTTTCCCTTCCCTATCTGGCATCAGATTGGAAGAAGGTGGTTCCACTCCCCTAGTTGATAACACTCTCTATAGACAACTGATTGGTAGCCTATTGTACCTCACTCATTCGAGACTAGATTTGTCATATGTTGTTAGTGTTGTTGCTAGGTTCATGTAGGAACCACATGAGCTGCATTGGAGGGCAACAAGCGCATCTTGCACTATGTACAGGGTACTAGAGAGTTTGGGATTCACTATTCTACTGGTGCTCGCTAGATCTGGTTGGTTTTACTAATTTAGATTGGGCTGGAGACAGTACTGACATAAAATCTACTTCGGGGTTTGTGTTCATGTTGGGATCATGACCAATCTGTTGGTCAAGCAAGAAGCAATCAACTCTTGCACTCTCTTCAGTTGAAGTAGAGTATTAGGTTGCTGTGAATGCAGTTATTCAGGAAGTTTGGTTACATGGGATTTTGACAGAGTTTGGCATTTGCACTTCTCCTTCAGTAGACATTTTCTGCTATAATGAAAGTGCAATTAAAATTTCTAGTGATCCAGTACAGAAGCAGCAGACCTAACAAACCATAGAAGTCCACATGCACTATATCAGGGAACTAGTGCACAACAAGACCATCGCATTGCATTACTACCCTATAGAGGAGCAGGTTGCAGACATTTTTACAAAGTCTTTCACTGAAAAGAGATTTTTTTATCTAAGATCTCTACTTGGTGTGAAGGTTTGATCCATAGAAGAAAGAATCGGCGATTTTTCGCCGACTTCCCGAAAAATCGCGAGGTTTAAGGGCAGCCGATTTTTTAAGCCGAAAAAATCGCGATGTTTACTAAAAATCGTGCCGCGCGTGGTTTAGAAAAAATCGGCGATTTTTTCTAAAAAATCGCGCCATGAAAGGTAAAATCGTCTGTCTGTACGGAAACGAAAACTGGGTTTCTTAAAATTGATTTTCGGGTTTTGTTTTGGTCATTTCAGTTGGAGAACACGACAAGAGGGTTATTGCTTCAGAGAAGGGGTTTCAACTTTAAAATTCCGGCAGCGTAGGGACTCGGGAGCACAGGCCCACAGGGTAAGGAACAGGCGACGTCGCGGCGAGGGTTCAGGGGAGTAAATCATGATTTTAATGTTTGAAATTACAGTTTATTCAGTGTGCTAGCAGTATTGGCGATGGGGGGTTAACCGTTCTTTCAAGTTTCCAGAGTCCAGACTCGCGCGATGTTGATAACTGCGGCCCGCGGGTGTGCGTGATGCACAGACCCCGACCCCGACCAGACTTCGCGCAGTTAATTTTTTAAAATTTTTAATATACATATTACAGACCCCGGCCCGCGGGTGTGCGTGATGCACAGACCCCGACCATCCTCGCACTGCGCAGTTCATTTTTAAAATTTTTTAATATACTATATATTATATATTATATAATATATAATATATATGTTATATAATATATATAACATATATATTATATATTATATAATATATAATATATAATAGCCATACTATATAGTATATATTATATAATATATAATATATATAACATATATTATATATTATATAATATATAATATATATAACATATATTATATAATATATAATATATGTTATATATATTATATATAACATATATTATATATTATATAATATATAATATATGTTATATATATTATATATAACATATATTATATATTATATAATATATGTTATATATATTATATATTATATAATATATAATATATAAATTTAATATTTTTAAAATTTTAAATTTTAAAATTTTAAATGTTATTTTTACAGTAAATTTAATATTTTTAAAATTTTAAATTTTGTAAATTTTATTTAATAAATTTTATAAATTTTATTTAATAAAATTGATTTAATAAATTTTTAAATTTTTAAATGCTATAATATTAATATTTAATAGTCTTTAAGTACTGTTGCGGATATGAAAAGAGGTGCCAGCATGCCAGGAATATCCATCAAAAGAAAGCTTGTAGGTTTTTAACTTTCTCCTCTCCAGTTCACTATGTAATTTGTTTTGAAGAAAAATGGTCACATTACTGTCTATCAGAGACAATGTTGTTAGATATCAATGCAAAAATATGAACTGGAATAGAGAAGCACAATAGTCACAGAACATAAGCTTATTAAAAGCAATGACATATATATTATATATAAAACAAAATAGTAGATGCTGAACAGTTGTAGCTTATTAAAATTTAAAAGCAATGACATGAATTCAGGGGAAATAAATATCAGATTTTTAAATTTTTACAGCCAACAGAAAGCTAGATTTCCACACTCTTAAACCATTTAACAGCTGCAACAAGGAGATTTCAGTTATAAAAGGAAGGAATATTGACAAGTTAAGATATTTCCATTGCCAATTTTTAGTTGTAAATCCAAATAACAAGCATTTTAATGTAAACAGTAATATTTATAAATTTTAATGTCTTTATGTGATATCAGATTTCCACACTATCAGTTTTTTTACAGCCAACAGAACCCTAGATTTCCACACTATTAAACCATTTAACAGCTGCAACAAGGAGATTTCAGTTATAAAAGAAAGGAATATTGACAAGTTAAGATAATTCCATTGCCAATTTTTAGTTGTAAATCCAAATAACAAGCATTTTAATGTAATATTTATAAATTTTAATGTCTTTCTGTAATATTTATAAATTTTTAATGTCTTTATTTATAATTTTTTAAATTTTTTAAATTTTATTTGGGTTTAGATTTTTAAATTTTAATCATAAATTCATAATGTCTTTTTTTTTTGTTTTTTTGCAGCCACAGGTTTGACAAAATGCCAAAGGCATTGGACCCATTTTGGCAATATGCTGACCCTGAAGATGGAACAAACCGACAACGATTGAATTGCAAATTGTGTGGGCAACATATGACAGGAGGCATTAGCAGGTTGAAGTATCATTTGGCAAAACTCCCTGGCCATGATGTGGGGCTTTATACTGCAGTTACCCCCAAGATTATGAGAATGGCCCATGATGCAATTCACTCGAAAGATAGAAAAAGGGAAGAGTCAGCTGCAAATAGAGCTGAACTTGCTGCAGGTGGAGTAGCTAGGACTTCAGGGACATATAATTATGATCATCCGGATCCCACTGAGGGTAGTGTTGGGGGCTCCCGGCCATGGGTTCAGCTTCCGTGAGGGCTGCTGCGTCATCTTACTTTGTTCCACGGAATAGCATCAAGTCCATGGTTGAAAAAAGGGAGAAGGAAGAAGCAGATAGG